>PVHX01007241.1:0-93006 GCA_004024805.1 Geosciurus inauris | reverse complement strand
ATGTAATTTTAAAAAAAGGTATCATCTTTGATTATTGGGTACAAGAGTCTCTATTTGTCTATTCAATCAACCATGTCAATCATAACGTTTGACTCTTATAACCCATGCTGATTTTGATGCTACTTGATCTTCCAATTTCCTGAAAGGTGTGCTTTAATTCTTCCATAAAGATTCATCCATTCTTCCTTGCAATTCAGTCATCTTTTGCTTTATTATAGTTTGAGGGTCTAGAATAGATACAATACAAATTCGGATGTTATGTCTCTCTAATAAACTACTCCTTTTATTGCTGGATAATAACCATCTTTTTGCCTTAAGGCTATTTATTCTGCTACAGTTATAGTCACAGTTTTGTTTTGCTAAGTGTTTTCCTGGTATGTCTCTCTTTATCTTTTTAATTGTAACATTGTTCTATGTTCCTCTGTTCTGGTTACATATTTTTAAGACAGCATAGGCAAGTTTTGTTTCACTTTTTTTTTAAAGATTGAACCTGAAAATTGCCTTTTAACTAATGAAACTAATTCACTTAAATTTATTAAGTTGCCTGATTTATTTGGATTTATTCCTACCATTTCATTTTTCCTTTTTTGGTTTGCTTTTTAACGCTTTTTCCTTCCTCCTTTGCCATCTTCTTTTAGATTGGTTAATATTATTTCTCCCTTTCCCCCTACTAATTTTAGAAATTATGTGCTCCATTTCTACTTTTTTTAGTGGTTAACCTTGATCTTTGTCAGACTTTAATATCTAAAGTTAATATTGACACTCCCTTTGCAAGTAATAAAAGGAATTTAGACATTTTAACTTATTTCACATGTTATTGCCATTGAGCATTTTAGATGGCTTCTTATTTTATTATTATTATTATTATTATTATTATTATTATTATTATTATTGCAGGTACTTCGTTTTTGAGAACTTTACCTACTGCTCACCAGTTTTTTGTTTACTATCCTTCTTGCCTCCGACTTCCCTCTGGGTTCAATTTCTCTTTTATAAGGTACATACCCCCAGAATCTTTTCCACAAAGTTCCTTGAATGGCAAATTCTCTTGTTCATTTATTTTAAATATGTTTATATCCCTTATTTTAAAAATGATAGTTAAGGAAGGTAAAAAGGAAATCTGACAGTTATTTTCACTCAGCACTTAAAAATTTTACTTCATGTACTGGACTTCTGGTTTCCATCATTGCATTTGAGAAATCACTATCAGTATGATTCCTGCTTCTTTGTGGAAATCCACATTTCTCGCTGGGTGCTTTTAAGATCTATTTATGTTTGGTTTTTAAAAGTTCTTTCTATGATGTTATTTTGTACTGATTTCATTTTGTTTATCTTTCTTAGGACTCATTTCCTGCCTCTGAAGATTCATTTCTTTTGTAGGTTCTGGAAAATTCTTAGCCATTTTCTCTTTGGTTATTTCCTCTCCTCATTCTCTTAATGTTCTTCTTCTGAAATTCCTGTTAGTCATATGTTTGCCCTCATTCTCTCCTCCATGACTCTTAACCTTGCTTTTAAATTTTCTATTGTTTTATGTCTCTGTGCTGTTCTTGGTATATTTCTCAAATCTACCAGTTCTTAAATTCTCACTTCAGTTATGTCTAATCAATGTCCATTATTGCATGGCTCTTTTTCTAAGTTGTATTTGTTTCATCAAATTTATCTGGGTTTTTTCATAGTGTCTTATGATATTTTACATTTTGTATTTTTTGTTTCTAACTTTTTTATACTTTTGGCGGGGGGGGGGGTACTGGGAATTGAACTCAGGGACACTAAACTACTGAGCCACATCCCTAGCTCTATTTTGTCTTTTATTTAGAGACAGGGTTTCACTAAGTAGCTTAGCTCTTCACTTTTGCAGAGGCTGTCTTTGAAATCATGATCCTCCTGCCTCAGCCTTCTGATTACAGGGATTACAGATGTGCAACACCACTCCCAGCAACATTTAAAAAATAATAATAATAACTCCAATAACTCTATTTTTTTTGAAAATTCTTAGTCATCTGCCCACACTGTTTGTTGTATCTACTGATTTTTGCTTATGGTAGATTGTGACACTAACTTACTATAACTTAAAAACTGAGATTCATGCCTGGTGCGGTGGGGCACCACACCTGTAATCCCAGTGACTCAGAAGGCTGAAGCAGGAGGATGGAAAGTTCAAGGTCAACCTGGGCAACTTAGCAAGACCAGCTCAGAAACTGAAAAGGGCTGGGGCTGTAATTCAGTGGTACAGCACCTGCCTAATGTGCTCAAAACCCTGGGATCCACATCCAGTATGTAAAAAGAAAAGAAGAGGAGGAGCAGAAGAGAAGAGACATGAATTGAAACCGCATTACTTTGTTCAAGGGCATTCTGAAGGGGCTACACTGAGTTTGTTTCCAGCCAGGGCCATTCATTGCATGGATGATTCTCCCTGGGGTTCCAGCAGTATCACCCACCAAAGATGACCTTCCGTTGTTTGGTTGACTATACAACAAAGTGAACACAAACCCCTGACCTCATGACAGTGACCACATTATGAAATGATAGGGACAATTCTTTTTCTTCTACTCGTGGTCTAGGCCCCACAGGGGGTTTCCTTGGCATCTCCCTTTGTAGGGGGCTGAATGTTTCCTTATAAATCATTTCCTGGCTGTCTATGAAGGCTTCAGTTTCAACTTCCTGCCTAGCAAAGACCCAAGGCCTCCTGTCCAATACTCCAGGGGACCTAAAAACTCAGTTGAGGGCCAACTGTGTGGCTCAGTGATACAGCACTGGGTTTGACTCCCAGCACCTCAAAAAAATGAACAGCTCAGTTTAAATCTTAAAAATGGAAGAACCTAAAATCCCCAAACCTGCACCCTTCCTAGACTTGCCCCAACAGTCATCACACATCTTCTCACTCACTGGCTGCACTCATTTTCAATTCCTGCTCATTGAATTCAATTCATTGAATTTGTAGGTTCTGGAAAATTCTTAGCCATTTTCTCTTTGGTTATTTCTTCTCCTCATTCTCTTAATGTTCTTCTTCTGAAATTCCTGTTAGTCATTCCTTTATGTCTCTGTGCTGTTCTTGGTATATTTCTCAAATCTACCAGTTCTTAAATTCTCACTTCAGTTATGTCTAATCAATGTCCATTATTGCATGGCTCTTTTTCTAAGTTGTATTTGTTTCCTCAAATTCAATTGAATTCAATTCCTGCAGGATCATCCTTATTTTTTTCTGAGTTCAGCTTTGTACTTAGGAAATTATTTTCTGTAGATAGAGTTTTGAAATAGTAGAGTTTTCAGGTCATCTAAGCTGCCATATTAGAGGAAATGGGGACTCTCACCACAGACATAAATGGTCTAAATAATTTGATTACTTTGATTATTCTCTCTTACCTGAACATCAAAAATCAAACTCTTTGGCATGGCCTGTAGAAAACAGTCTGGGTGGGACTGGAGATGTACCTTAGTGGCAGAGCATTTACCTAGCATGCATGAAATCCTGGGTTTGAACCCCAGAACTGTCCCCCTACCCACTGCCATGCAAAAAAAAAAAAAAAAAAAAGCATTCTGTCTGATACCAGCTTTCCTCTTCTGCATATCTACATTCTAGACACACAGCCTGTGGCTTGTGGTTCTACAAACTTCCATACATCTACAGCTGTCAGATTTAGGCTATGCCATGCCTTTCTCCTGAAGGGTCTTTCTTTATTTCCACAAACTTCTATTCTCTGACCAAAGTAAACTTCAAATATTGGCTCCTCTGTAAAACTCTCTCCAACTTCCCAAAACATAATTAATCAAGTCCTTTCCTATGCTCCCATCCTGCTTAAACAAAGCTTCCTTATAATACTCATTGCATTGAACAAAGTCTTTGTTATTATGCTCTAACTTGATTCAGATCTTTTTGAGGGCCAAGGCAAGGTTTTATCCATCATCCTCAGTACTGAGCACAATATCTGGCAGACAGTAGATAGTCGTGAATGCTATAGAAATTTGGGGGGATTGTGAAGCTATTCAACTCTTGCCCAGAGAAATACAGCTCAAGATTATAACACCTTTGCACATTATAAGCAGTCTTATTATTCAAAATCTTCACATAGCTGCTAATAAGCAGTGGTGCCAGGTTAGTTACAATCAGAGCAAGTAATGTCTGTAATTTTTATGAGATCTTATTCCTGATTCATGACTAAATTTTGCTTCTATATCTGACTTGCTAGGTATTTATAATGTAGGACAGACAGCACAGATGCAAGACATAAAGACAACTATATCAAAACACAACCAGATTGCCTTAATTACTGTTACAATCTCATAGCATAGTGATTGTTTGGGGACCAGTGCTCAATGGACATGTGGACATACATGGCTCCACCACTGGACTCAGAGCTTGGATTGCATCTTTTGTATGTTCCTGGCACATACAACACAATGTTCACAAAACAAATGAATTGATGAGCAAATGACTGAAAGAAAAAAAACCCTTAACTAGGTAGAGAATGAAAATTCCAGATCTATAGGTGGACAGGAGGAAACCAAGGCTGTCATTTTAGATGAAGAAGAAAAATTAATTTTCATAAATCTTTTGCATTTTGCCTCATTAATGCATGCTACCCTTATTTGTTTGGTCTATCCACCTACCCATCCATCCACCCACCCACTCACCTATCCATCCATTCACTTATCATTCAGTCAAAAAAAATCTTTCCCAACCATCTGCTATGAACTAAGCACTGTGCTTTGCATCTGGGGATTTCAGTTTGTTTTTAAGAAAAGCTTTTTGAATCTGTAACTGTAAGATGTGCTGGGCGTTGGTGATTCTCAAAATTTTCATTCTGGGATGGACATGGTGGCCCACACTTGTAATCCCAGCAACTTGGGAGGCTGAGTCAGGAGGATTGCAAATTCAAGGCCAACCCTAAGCAACTTAACAAGATCCTGTGTCAAAATAAAAAATAAAAAAGGTCTGGAGATAAGGCTCAGGGTTAAGCACTCCTGGGTTCAACTCCCAGAACCAAAAAGAAATACTATTATTCTGTGATTCATTCATTCATTCTTTCAGCAAATACCTTTGAGCACATCCTCTTTGCTAAACACAGTGTGAAGAATCCAGAATTCATCACTTCTTTTATATATTCAATCATTCAATAAATAATTCTTGGGCACTTACAAAGTACCAGGCATAGATAGGGTTTCTGCTTTCAGAGCTTAAGTGATGGAAGTAGTATGGTTTAGGCAATAGACAAATCAACAAATAAATAAACAAATTTAGATAATAACGAGGCCAAGATATGGGAGAGACAGAGAGTCTTTATCCTCACAGAGCCAGAGATTGCTGTCACCAGATGATCTGAGTGTCTGCTGCCTACCTGGGGTCTTTTGACATGTGTGTGACCTGGCCTAAGGGCAAGAAGAGGGGTCCTGGAGAAAACAGAGCCAGAAGGACAAGCCCCATGTGGAAGGCCTCTGTGGCCTGCATGGCATATCAACAGGACAAAGTTCCTTGCCCTGGGCCCGGACTGACCTTCCTGAGCTGTGTTTGGAAGGGCAAATATCTGCCTTCCGGCTGCTCAATTGAAACCCCCAACCTGTTTCCTTGGTTGGGAACTTTGACTCATTTCTGACCTGGTTTTGAACCAGTGACCTGGAGGTGAATGACTCCATATCTCATTACTAATTCCTCACAGCCAGCCATAAGCTGGAGGATTTGGATGAGGTCAGAGTCCAGCCAGGGGCCTTGAAACCTTCAGTAGAACATCCACCCCAGCTTTAGCACAGCCATCTGGCCTGCTTCCAGCCCCTCATTTCTTAGCCCAGCCTGGCTGAATAGGTTTTGGAAGAGGCCAAGGTCACCCTGGGGCTGACCTTTACAGATGGATTTAGCTGAGACCCCAGCTGTGGTTCAGCTCAGACGTAAATGCTCAGGGTCTTCACACACTCCTCCCTCAGAGTGAACCTAAGGAGAATGAGGTCCTGATCTCAACAAGGTGGGATCTGACTAGATCTAGGAACTGTCAGACTCTCACTTGACCATGCCTTCTTTCTACCCATTTGCTTCTGGACCCCAACCTTTCCAGTTGCTAGTCTTGCTAGTGTTCCAGTCACTCTTGCCCCTCAGGAGACCATCATCACATTTCTGAGGCCACTGTTCAAGGAAGATGATTTCCATTCAGGCACCAGAACCAAACGTTGATAAGAAAACTCCATTTAGCAACATGGCAGGGGCTCAGTTATTCTCTCCCTTCCCAGCCAGGAAAGCTCAGGAAGTGCCCAGCCCCTCAGTCACTGGGCCCAGGCTCATATCCCTCAGGGGAAGCTCCAGTTGTTAAGGAGGACTGGCTTTTGTGAGCAGCAGACCTCTCAGAGGAACCAGGCTAGGGCTGGTGGAGGGTGTGTGGGGAAGTGGTCAGGACATGGAAGGCACTGAATTCTTTCTGAATTATTGGGCACAACAGCTCTGTGCCTCATATTGCCACTGTACAAGTTGACACGAGAGACATTCTTTTTGGAGGGGCTTATAGAACAGGGAAGTGGAAGTACAACATATTTTCTTAAAACTGGCCTTAACCATTCAGTATATTGGCACCTGAATTATATTTTTGTAAGAGTATGTGTTGCATTGCATTGAAATAGTTTCTTCATATATCCATTTCCTCCAGTAGACTGAACTCCTCAAAGACAAGAACTCTCATTCACTTTTGTACCACCACTGATAATTAAATAAATGATAAAAATATCTATGCAGATTGCCCAGACAGTGACTACAAATTTTATTCTGTGTCTCTTTGTATTTATTATAGAGTTCGTGTCAGATCTAAAAAGGTCAACACAGGAAAAGTCTGCTATAAAATATATCAAAATAAAAATTTACTGAAAAGACACTGTGTTAATCAGTTTTCTGTCATTGTGACAAAATATCTGAGAAAAACAACTTGAAAGTTTTATTTTGGCTCATGCATTCAGAGGTTTCAGTCCACAGCTGGCTGTTTCCATTGCTTGTAGGCCTGTTGCGAGGCTGAGCATCAAGGTGGGGAACACATGTTGCAGCAAAGCTGCTCAGTTCTTGGAGACCCCCCCTCCCAAAACACACTAAGCTATAAATCCATAGGTGGATTATTCTATTCATGAGCCCTTATGAACCAATCACCATCCAGAAGCCCCAGACCAAGCCTTCAACACATTTGCTTTTGGGGGACATTTCAGATCCAAACCATACCAGACACATTTTGCTTCACAATATATTAATTGAGGATGATGAACTTTGGACTGTGTGTAGCTCACAGAAAGCAAAGTGTTCAAATTTCTCTCTCTCTCTCTTTTTTAATATCTTTGTTTTGTTTATTTATTGTTTTTATGTGGTGCTGATCAAACCCAGTGCCTCACATGTGGGAGGCAAGCGCTTTGCCACTGAGCCACAACCCCAGCCCCAGTGTTCAATCTCTTGCACCAAAAATAAAATAAAATATGCATGATGGCGCATATCTGTAATCCCGGCAACTTGAGAGGCTGAGGAAAGAGAATTGCAAGTTCAAGGCCAGCCTCAGCAACTTAATGTGATCCTTTCTCAAAATAAAACAAAAAGGGCCGGGCATGTAGCTTAGTGGTAAACTTCCTATAGGTTCAATCCCTAGTACCAAAAAAATAAAGGTTAATAAATAATAAAATAAAACAAAATGAAAAAAATGATGAGCTTCACAACTGTATGTGATCCAGAGTTAATATAAAATCAGCTTGCTCCCAGTCTTTAACTAGATTGCTCAGGTTACATGTAAGCAGAAATGGGTATCATGAAAAATCAGTTGGCAATGCATTTCTTATGATCACAAAGCATAAAGTCTTGGCTCTAACCTGTCAAGGGATTGTGTGCTGCCTAGGAGCTCATCATCCACCATCCTCAGATTCACCCTTAGACTTCACCAAACCCACACTAGTCAGGAAATCATGGAAGGACATTTTGCTTTGTATCATATAGCTAATACTTGAGCTTGAATTTTTCGGGAAACAACTTATCCAAACTTTGTCCCAGTACCAGTTTCCTCTCTTTAGTTCATATTGGGGAAATCATATTCTGACTTTTCCTCTGAACATAGAAATTCTTGCTATTCTGAGAAAGAGAGAACAAAAAGCCACCGTGGGAAATGAAGGATCTGCTGGGGCTCACTTACCTTTCTGCCTGTGACTTCCTCTCTCCTCATCCCTCACTAGCTCTTCATTCACGAAATTCAGCTAAATATACCAAATCAATTTCTGCAGTTCACCTCCACATTCAGCACACAGTCCAATTATCTTACACCACTTCCCTTTCTCTGTGACCTTAAGCTAGGCACTACACAGCCCCCAGTTTGGCCTCTTCATCTTTAAATGAAGAGCAAGGGACTAGATGATTTCAGAGTTCCCCTCCAGCTTGGGGTATAGTTATTCATCACAGTATTCCTGTTTTCTTGTACAGAGGGAGAGCTTAATAAATGTTGAATTGGTGAATGAATCCAATAATATAATGAATGTTCCCATCACCTGGTTCTGAAGAAGGAGTAGGGGCTTAGCTTTAAGTGCTGACTTGTGACACTAGCCTGCTGGGTGAACTTAAATTGCTTGCCTTCTCCAAGGCCAGAGAGGGCATGAGATTAACCCAAGGTCATGCATGGAGTTAGAGCAGATCTGTAACTAGAACACGGGTCTTCTGGTTTGCACCACTTAGAAATCAGGTCTTGTTTAAGTGGGGTGAGGGAAGCACGGTGCTTTTGATATTACTTTTCTATTTCAACTCTGGTTGTAGAGCAACAACCACAAACGCGAGAACCAACACACGCCTTCAAGAAAGGGGCCTCCTGGGGGCCTCTAACCTACCATTTCTCCTTATCTGCCAAGTGGAGATAAGCAACCACCAAGTGGGCTGGGTGACGTGGGCTCCTCTGTGAGCCCTTCTCAGCCAGGGTTTGCTATTTCCTCCTAGAGACAACTCATGTCTCAGCTGGTGGCGAAACTTCTGCCTCTGTTACCTGCTAAGTGTGTGTGCCAGAAATAAGAAAAGGACTTGGGAGCAATAGATTAAATCAGAACAATTTCCTTTGATTTGAACTTTCTATGAGTTTCTATAAGGGCCAGAGATGGCCATGGCCCCCATGGCCAGCTGTCTGCTGGAGGCCACCTGAGCTGCAGTGGGGATGGCAGAGCATCCTCCCAATTCCTTCCGGAAGCTACTTTTGGCTTCTCCCATTATGTTATAGGAATGTCCATCTAAGCCTTCTCCTTACCTAGCCCAGGGATTCAGGAGCAAGCTTGGAACCAGATCCCAGTGATCTTCATTTGCAGAGAGGCCATAGAGTTTGCTATGCCAAGGCAGGGGTTTTGGCATCAAATAGGTCTGGATTTGCATCCCAGCTTTGCCACTTACTAGCCATGCAACTCTGGGTGAGCTACTTAATTCTCTTTGTGCTTTGGTTTATCCATCTGTCAAGTGAACATAATAACAGCTACCTAATGAGATTGTTGTGCGGATTAAGTATATAATATTTCTAAAACACCTAATCCAGTGACTGAAACACAATATATGCTAAACAAATACTAGCTAAGTAATTTCTTCTCAGGAGATTGCTCCCAGGGTGGGAAAGGGAGTGGGAAGGAGAGGAAAAATGAATTGGATTATTGGCCCCTGCTTCAACTAAAACAAAGGCTATTTTACTATTATTGCACATGTCTATTCCATTTCTAAGGAAAATCCAGACCCTCTGCTATAGTCCCACATTTGGTAGAGGAAGAAGCAGAGGGACTCAGGGGCCTTAGCAATGGCATGTAACTGGTGCAAGATGGTGCTGGGGTAAAATGCTGTGGTGTGTGTGGGCATGAGTTTGCAGCTATGTTGCCTGGGTTAAGTGTCTGATCTACCACTACCTAGCTTTTTCATTTTGAGCTGGTAACAGCCTCTTTGTGCCTCAATTTCCTCATATTTCAAATAAGGGATAACAACAGTGCCTATTTATGAGAAATTTTGTAAAGATTAAATTTGTTTCTGTATCTAAAGTGCTCAGAATGACATATGGTAAGTGTTCATTAACATGAGTGATTTTTTTTCAGCACTGAGAATTGAACCCAGCAATGCTCCACCACCAAGTTACATCACCAGACCTTTTTATTTTTTATTTTGAAACAGTTTCACAAGTTACCCAGGCTGGCCTTGAACTTGTGATTCTCCTGCCTCTGCCTCCCTAGTAGCTGGGATTACATGCTACACAGCAAGCCAGCCCTTTTGATTATTATTAGAATATTCAACTCCATTTGATAGACTAATAAAATCTATTTTTGAGTAGGATGTCGACTTATTATGTGCATTATTTTCCACTGACAATCAGGACGCTTGAGGAGGTGACAAGAGCTCCAGGAGGCTATGACCAACACTGAGACCTCTAGTCTCCTCTGTCTCTGAATGCTCTCCAGCTTGGCCAGGAACCCTTGCTGAGAGAATGGGTGGGAGACATGTTTAGTTAAATGAAAGGAGAAGCCTACTGAGGCTGTAAAAGGAGAGACTCAAAAGAAGAGAGGTTCTGTTCTAAGCATTTTCTTCCTCAATAACTAGCACTTTGGATGGACTTGGGGAGCTGGGTATCCGGACTGTTTGGGTGCCATTTTGGCCACTAGAGGTCAGTGGAATGTTTACTATCCTCAGAGTGTGGGTCCCTTAAGAAAGGTACTCTCCCTAGACATGAGGCCCCAGGACGGCCCTCCCTGCCAGCGGCCCTTAGTGAATCTGGATTTAGTGGTTTTTCTAGGAGCCCAAGTCATACGTGTTCTTTCTCTGGTCCCTGCTGTCAGCGGGTAGCATCTGCAAGGCCAGACTCTGGGCCAATGATGGAGAGACAATATGATATTGTTAGGGGACAGAGATGTAACTGGTGGAAACATGAGGGTAAGAGAATAATTCTATAAAATAGGCCCACTGTGCTGACTCCCACATGCACTCTGGGGGATAAGGATAGTTCCTTCTAAACATAAAATCCATAAGCATGTATTGTTAAGAATCCATGTGCCAAGATGTCTTAGAGTTGTTGCCGTGATGGTGGGGACTTGAAAGTCTGATATCATCCTGCTGTCAGTCAAAAGTCGAGTGGTGGACCTGGGCAGGACTCTCTGGAAATTTCTCTGGGATCCCCAATAAAACTGGAGAGCTGGGGAGACTTATTTTCCCTCTCCTCTTTGAGAGGACCCACACTCTCCCTTGAGAGTGTCCCCTTTCCCTTTTCCCTATCCTTTCAATAAACTCATTCCTATTAATCTGAGCAACATTTCTGAAATCTTCTGACTTGATTGCAAGAATTGAGGTTTCAAGAAAGGGTCTTCAAGGTGCCTCAGTTTCTCAGAAGTCCCCAGCTCCACAAGAGTATGTGGCTAGCGATCCATTTTCCCGCCATTCCTAAGGACAATCAACTCAAACTTTCAAGACTGTCAGTGACCCCTATTTTCTAACAAATAGAAGAGCTTAAGCTCTTCAAGTTCTACCACTTCTCCCATCCCCAACATCAAGGTTTTTGGTCCTGTTCTCCCTCTTTTGCCCCATTACCCATCAAGCTATAAGACCCCCTGCTCGTTTTTCAAGGCCTAAGTCAAACATTGTAACTGATAGGGTTTTCTTCCATTACTGGGAATTCTATCCCACGTTAGCCCTCTCTTATGTACTGCTGTGTCTGACAATTGCTCTCGATGTCTTAGCTCATCCGCTATACTGTGAGTTCCTTGCGGATGTAGATTATGCATTATTCATGTTTTTGTATCCCACAGTTCCTAGCCCAAATGTGATGTTAATAACCACATACTTGCTGAATGAACATAAGAGCAAGTGAGAGAGCACAGCTATTATTCAAATGTACAATGTATTTTTCATTACAGACAACTGAGCTCACTAGCCCAAACTGATAAGTGGAAACCTCTGAGCAAAGAGAAAGAGATTGGCACGGTTCCTACTGGCGGTGGACTCCAGCCTCTACCTCATGGCTAGCTGTGCCTCAGTTTTCCTTGCTGTTGGTGCTTGCCCATGACTGTGTTGTCTTCCTCTTCCTGGACATGTAGATTTCATTTTCTAGCCTCTGTTGCAATGAGTGATCATCATGTGACTAAATGGCCTTGGAGAAATTTAATGATCAGCCATTATTTTTCCCCCTCACTGTTGGCAGAACATTTGAACCTTAGATCCTTGAAGCGTCGCCCCAAGTGGTATTTCAGTTATAACAAACTGAGGACCAGAGAGATGTGGCCACTCATGAAGTTCACACAGCTGCCTAGTAGCAAAAATGAGACTGGGATGTTGGTCTTCATCCTGGGATCTCTATCAGGCTCCAAAGGCTGCCCTGATGTGAACAAGACCAATTCCTGAGAGATCAGTCCATTCACAGCTTTTCACTGTTATTCTCTATTTCTGCCTTGTGGTTAAAATGACCTAGGTGACTGAACAACTGCTAAAAAAATGCTAAATAAAGATGTTAAATCTAGCCAGGTGCAGTGGCACAGGCTTGTAATCCCAGCACTTGGGGAGGCTGAGATAGGAGAATCACAAGTTCAAAGCCAGCCTCAGCAACAGCAAGGCACTAAGCAACTCAGTGAGACCTTGTCTCTAAATAAAAAAATACGAAATAGGGCTGGGGATGTGGCTCAGTGCCATATCGAGTGCCCCTGAGTTTAATCCCCAGTACCAAAAAAAAAAAAAAAAGATGTTAAGCTTATTATAATAAAATAATGCTTGGTAGGCCTGGGACACTAGGATTGAAAGCTAAGGATCCAAGCATTACATGTCAAACCCAGCCACTATAGTGGCACACACCTCACACACCTGTAATCCCAGTGGCTCAGGAGTCTGAGGCAGGAGGATTGTAATTTTGAGGCCAGCCTGAGCAACTTAGCAAGGCCCTAAGCAACTTGGACAGCCTATCTCAAAATAAAAAATAAAAAGGTCTGGGCATGTGACTCAGTGGTTAAGTGCCCCAGAGTTCAATCCCTGAACAAAAAAAAAAAAAAAGGTTAAACCAAGAATCCAATAGTGAGATATTAAGAATAATAAGAATAATAATAAGCAAGAGTTAAGGCTGGAATACACAAGAAGTTTGGAGGAACAGAAGGGAAGATAACTAAAGGAAAATGGCTCCTAAAAATGTCCTTTGACTTAATGTGAGCCAGCCCCTGGGCCTAAGCACCATAATGAGACCAGGAGTGTTTTGTTTTGTTTCAGATAGATACATTTAATTTTAAAAATTAAAACATTCCACAATGTACACATTATTGTAACATTACATGGTCATTTACTAATATGTACAACTTTATGTTTTTATGTGTCAGGGTTTTTTATTGGTACAGTACAATTATACAGAATAGTGGAATTCACTATGCCAAACGTAACACAATCTGATCAGTCTCAATCCCCAGGACGTTCCCTTCCCCTCCCTTCTTCCCTCCTCCTAATTTTCTTGCCCTACCTTACTGGTTTCCCTTCTATTGTTATTGTTTTTTAAGTTAGTGCATTATACTTATATATATATATATATATACATATATATACATGTTATATATGTATGTATGTATGTATGTATGTATGTGCAGGATTCACTGTGGTACATGAACATAGCTTAACTTGGTAGATTTCACTCCCCAGTTATTCCCCATGCCCTTCCCCCCTCCCTCTCCATCCCCTTCCTCTTTTGTCTCCTCAGAAGGGTTTTGATCATTGCTACAAGCACTTGTGGCATTAAGCTGTGTTCTCACAGACCTACACTACACAACTTAGGGTAGATAGATCAACAATAACAGGGACAGGAAAAAAATTCCAAGAAAACTCGTGAATCTCAGAACAGAAATCAGAAAGACAAGTCATGATTAGTGTTTGCATCCTTACAGACCTAAAGGATTTGAGTGTTTAAAAGGTCAGGGTAAGTGCTGAGAGATCAGGCATCTCAGGTATGTTCCAAAATCATCTCCTTCAGGAAGTCTTCCCTGGGTCATCCCCACCTCCATTTCTCTCTTAAAGTTTAGCAACATAATCTACAGAAATATTTCCAGCGATAATATCACCTACCAAGCCCTGTCTGAGCAGGGTAGGAACGAATGTATGTTCTTTTCCTGTCTCCACTGAATATCAAGCAGAGCAAATGCAAAATATTAATTTTCACATAATTCTGGGCTGCTTTGTAGGTAGCAATAACCCTTCATTTTTTATTTTTTAATTTTTATTTTGGTGGTACTAGGATTGTACCCAGGGACACTGTACCACTGAGCTATATTCTCACTGCTTTTTATTTTATTTTGAGACTGGATCAAGCTAAGTTGCCAAGGCTGGCCTCAAATTTGTGATCCTCCTGCCTCAGCCTCATGAATCACTGGAATTACAAGCATGTGTCTCAGGACTGGAATCCTTCACATTTTCTAAAGACACTTTAAATTATCTTAATTGATTCTCACAAAAACCCTTTGCGGGAGATGGTATTATCATCGCATCTTACATATAAGAAAACTGAGGCTCAGAAAGGTTAATTAACTTGTTCAAGGTCATTCCATCAAAAAATGGTAGAACTGGGATCCGAGCCCAAAGGGTCTGACTATAGAAAGCATGCCCTTCACACTGTGAAGTACCATCTTTCCAGGTGTAGGTGCACATGTGTGGCGGCCAGAGGGCAGTCCATTGGAAGACCTGGAGTGAGAACTCCACACTTAAGAAGTATATTGCATAGAAAAAGAAAAACAAAATCCCTGGCATAGTGGATTTCAGATACTTCTAGGGCTGGGTATATGGCTCAGTGATAGACTGCTTGCCTAGCATGTGCATGGTCCTGGGTTCAATACACAGCACTGTAAAAAGAAAAAGAAAAAAAAATCCCTGGAAGAAGTACATTGCTCTTGCTTATGCATATAACAACCATTTTTAAAACTAATACTAGGGTTTATTAATACTGGGCTAGGGATATAGTTCCATAGCAGAGCACTTGCCTAGTATGTCCAAGGCCCTGGGTTCCTATCCCAGCATCTCAAATAAGATAAAGCATTTAATATTTTGAATTTTTTTACTTCCAGAAATGAGGACTAGGAAAGGGATTAGGACACAGAGGCAGTGGGGCTGGTCACTTGTCATTCATTCATTCATTCAACCACCTTCCATTGTGTCATTTCCTGAGTCTTCACAGGTGTTACAGCCCATCACTCCCCCGCCCCCAGTCCTGGACCCTGTCTCACCACCCTCCAGACCCTGTGCTGGATCTTTCCATGATGCCAACTGGCAGTATGGGGGGCAGCCTCTGGCTAGGCTTCCCGGTACCTGTCTACATAATCTCTGCGGATGTAGCCTTTGCCCTGGCATTCAGCAGCGACAAGAGAAGAATGTACTTTCGTTCTTCCCAGGCTCTACCTGGGCGTGGTGGATGCTGCTGTCACCAGAAGGCTTCTGTAAATAAAGCCTGCTTAATCTCCTTAGCCAGAGGGCTGTGTCAGCCCGGTCGGAGCCGGCAGGAAGGCAGTTCATGCCTTAGATTCCCCAAATTGTTCAAGGCGGTGGGTGAGCCCCGCCAGATGCCCCCAACAGAAAGGCCTGCGATGGCTTGCCTACTGACCTGAGCTTGTGCCGTGGGGCTTTACCAGCACAGAGAATCTCATCAAATCCCCTGATGCCAAGCAAGCAGGCAGCTTCCAGGGGTACAGCATTGACACCTCCTCCCCATTGGACAGTTTTCCAGGGCTTAGAGGGAAGTCCAAACTGCTAAACCTGACCCAGGAAGCTCACCACAATATACCATACCCAGAGCTCTATACTGGCAGGTGTTTAAGCTTACACAATTTGCAGGTCCTTCTTTAAGAAAAATGATACAAAATAGCTAAGACCTTCCCCAAGCTCATGCTTCATTAGCATCATAAAGAACATCTACCTGGGCTTCCACCTAGCTTTTTCACCCTCTCTCTGATTCCTACATTTCCCTTCTTTCCAGCCAAAGTTTCTACTATACATGGTAGGCATCTTCCAAATCCTATAGGGTATGTTTACCTGTGCTTCTGTGAGATGAGTCTGTCTGTAAGATAAGTGTCAGTTTCCCTGAAAGATTATATTAACGATAATAATTGTTAGTGCTCCTATTTTACTGAGCGCCTCCTGTGTGGCAGCACTGTGCTAGTTTCTTACTAGGCTGCAAGGTACAGAAATATTAAGTACTATTATTTTCATATGGTATACTACTTCTAGGAGTTATTAAGAGTTTTTAAGAAGTTTAGGGACTCACCACAGGTCCCAGGTATTAAGTAACAGAAAACAGAGTGATTTTCAAATTCTATCTTTTAACACCGAATTCTCTGCTCTTGCATGGATGCCAAACTGCCTTTATTCTTTTCATGTTCTCTGTGTTGTCTCCTATGCTATGGTTTAGATCTGGGGTGCCCTCCAAAGGCCCATGTGTTAAAGGCTGGATCCCCAGCCTGTAGCACTGTTAAGAGGTGGTAAAATCTTTAGGAGGTAGGTTCTAGTTGAAGGAAGTTAGGTCTCTAGAGGTGACCTGAAGGGATATTGGGACCCTGATTCCCCCTTTTCCTCTGTGCGTCCTGACCACCATGAGGTAAATAGTCTTCTTTGCCACATAGAGAACTGCCACAGGCCCAAAGCAACAGAGCAGAGCAATCATGGATGAAACTATGAAGCAAAATAAACCTTTCCTCCTCACAAGTAGTTTATCTCAGGTATTTTGTTACAGTGATGAAAAACTGACTAAAATACTGCAGAAAGCACAGTGCCAGGCACATAATGTTCTAATACCCATATTCTTAAATTCACTTCTACCTGGATAAAAATGACTGCCTAAATAATCTCTAGATAATTTTTAAGGGAAAAATATTTACAACTGGATTTCAGAATGATCCAAGACTTAATGTCCCCCACTAGACTTCTGGAATATTTACTGTTTAATGTTTAGTCACTATTTTAC
This sequence comes from Geosciurus inauris, assembly GCA_004024805.1. NCBI lineage: Eukaryota > Metazoa > Chordata > Mammalia > Rodentia > Sciuridae > Geosciurus > Geosciurus inauris. Next base: position 76,105 of record PVHX01007241.1, on the reverse strand, counting down.
CAGACATCCCATTTCTGCTTTTCACATGTACTGACCATCCTAAGTATATCAGTTAGTTAGAACACAATAATTCTGTGAAAAAAATAACACTCTGAAATTCAATGGCATATAACTATAAGCATTTACTTCCTGGTCAGCTGGGCTAGGCTTCAAGATGTGGATTGGTTTCTGATCTACCCCAGGCATGTCTTACCCTCCTTCTTGGTCCAGTGTCTTCCGGGATAAATTCATCTTAGGGCAGAAGACAGGTGCACAGAGGGCAAGATCCACATTATATACATATTGAAATCTTTGCTCTTGTCATGTCTTTTAATATACAGTTGGCCAAAGAAAGTCATAAGCAGGGCAGGGACATACATCCTGTCTCCCAGCAGACCATGGCAAAGGTACTAGTACATGGTATCACTGCAGAGGAGTCAAGAATGGATGCCAGTGATCTATCTGCTACCATGGAAACTCTGAGAGAAAGATGCCCCAACTGCTCATAAGACTTTCAAAATAGGCTTTCAGTTAATTCAAATGATGTCATGTTATTCTTTTCAAACTTCTTCCAAATAGCTTTAAATTGAAATACAAATATGAAATACCTAATAATTCCATAGAAGAGCAGGAAGCAGATGGCAAGCACCAGAAAATCAGAAGGGCCAGCTTCAAAGTAAAAGCAGGTCATATAGTAGACAACTACTTTTTAGTAGTAACACAAAGACAAATCTTTGAGAAAGAAACTCAAGCTCATTTCCAAGTCTCCTGGTCTCATCTTCAATGGTTCTAGCTATAGGAGAGAATTCTCCTACCCTCCATCTACAAGGAACTTTCCATGTCACTCCGTATCAAAAAGTAAGACAATTTGCATTCTTTTCCAACATAGTACTATTATTAAAAGTTTGGTGTTTTACCTATATTTGAACTAGCAGTTTGCCTGTCAAATTGGACTAACTTTAGCCTGGGGAAATGTCAGGTAAATAGAGGAAAGCAACTGGAATGTACTGACAATAAGACAAAGAAACAAAAGGTAAAGAGGCACCTTGGAATTCTGGAGGAAGAACCCTATACTTAAGTTGTCAGAGAGTGCATTCTCTTTTTAAGACTGTTTTTGCTATTGGTACTGGTAATTCATATCAATTATTCTTCTAAAAAAACATTTTTTGAGGAACATGTGCAGCAATTACGCATTTTGTTAAGTCTGGAAAAAGATGCACTAAAAATGGTGGGAAATGACCCATAAACAGTTTTATTTCTTTGTTATCTTATTTTTACATTCTATTTCTTCTCTATTAGACCATGTGTTACTTATATAATGAAAGGGAGGGGGTAAAAAAGAAAGGAAACAAACTTTAGATATTTCTCTTCTGGAAACAGCCAGCTAGAGAGAGAGAGTGTGTGTGTGTTTTCCCTGAAATGCTGAGGGTGCTACCCAGGGCCTCACACATGCCAGACACCAGGCAAGCACTCTGTTCTTGAGCTACATCCCCAGTTCTTTTTATTTTTTATTTTTGTGACTGAGTCTCAATAAGTTGCTAAGGCTCATCTCAAACTTGTGATTCTCTTACCTCAGCCTCCCAAGCAGCTAGGATAAGAAGCATAAGCCACTATACCCACCTCAGAAAGTATGTTTTCCATGTGCCCCAAAATCTATTCAGCAGACATGGTTTTCCATGAGGTTGATGACTGTTACGGTAGTGGTGATGGGTTCCATATTAAATTTGGAAAGAATTGCCTTAGACAAGATTAAAACTTACAAAAACACACAACTTCAAGAGTTAATATCTAAGAAATGGGTAAAGCAGGGTTCCCAAACCCAAGAACCACTTATTCCTTTTATCTAGAAATGGATCTCTAGACTAGGGTTCCCTGGGTGTTGTCAGTGCCAAGGCATAAATTCTGGTTCAGAAAATTGTAAACTGTCTGGACAATGTAGACTGGGCTTTTGCCAACCAGGATGCCTAAGGAGGTCTGTGTGGCCTCTTCTGGGCTTTGTAGATCCCTCCCATGCTCTCTCCAATATTCTCCCTCCTGCATACCATCCTCTTGGCCCCTATAAAGCTTCAGCATTTGAACCATGGGAAGCAAGCTGGCAGGCTGAGCTTCCTCATTCTAGACTAGATTGCACTTATCTGTTATGAGCTGAATTGTATCCCCCCAAATCCATATGTCCAAGTCCTAGGAGCCAAGGTGAGAATTTTGGAGGTGGGACCTTTGAGAGAGAGCTAGGATTAGATGAGGTCATGAGGATGGAGCCTCACAGTAAGAGGTGTCCTTACAAGAGATGCCAGAAAGCTCAATCTCTTGCACACACCATGTTTCATGTGAGGACACAGGGAAGTTGGCCACCTGAAACCCAAGGAGATAACCCTCCCTGGAACCCAATCCTGCTGATATCTTGATCTTGGACTTCCAGTCTTCAGATCCATGAGATATGAAAGTCTGTTAGCTACCAGCTGATGGATGATCTATGTGGATCTTTAATGTCCCCCCACCCAAGTCACGTGTGTTGAAGCCTTGGTCCCCATGGTGGTGCTTTGGAGAAGTGATAGAACCTTTAAGAGGTGAGTCCTGGTGGAAGGTCTCTAGGTCACTGGGGGCTTGACCTTGAAGGGGATTGTGTGACCCCAAACCTTTTCTCTTTCTCTTTTGCTCCCTGGCTCATGATGTAAGCAGGTTTTGCACCAATCACCATGTGCTTCCACCGTGATGTATTTCCTTGGCAAAGGCCCAGAACAATGGGCCAATTAATCATTGAGTGGAACTTCCAAAACCATGAGCCAAAATAAATCTTCTCTCTTTTTAAGTTAATTATCTCAGGTGTTTCATTATAGTGACAGAAAGCAGACAAACATATGCTGTTTTTATGTAACAACTTGAGTTAACTAATATCATCTGGGCTCTTGTAGCAACTTATGTCCTTTTACATAATATATGACATATTCATCCATTCAGTTTATCATTCACTGAAAAATAAGTGCTTTACATGAGTCAGACACTGTGTTAATCACTAGGGATGTAGTGGTAAGGAAAACCAACACTCTCTTTTCTTCTATTTTTTTTTATTTTTTGTTTTTGTACTGGGGATTGAACCTTGGAATGTTCTACCTCTGAGTTACATTTCCTAGCCCCAGCCCCTTTTTGTTTTATTTTGAGATAGGATCTTCTTAAATTGCTGAAGCTGGCTTCAAACTTGCTATTCTCCTGCCTCAGACTCCCAAGCAGCTGGGATTACAGATGTGTACCACCACACTTGACTTTCTTTCCCTTGTTGGAGTTTGAATGGTATTCATGAGAACAAAACAATAAAAGAATCAATAAGAGAGCCAGGCAAGGTGGCACACACCTGTAATCCCAGTAGTTTAGGAGGGTGAGACCAGAGGATCGCAGGTTCAAAGCCAGCCTTAGCAACATAGTGAGACTCTAAGCAATTTAGTGAGACCTTATCTCAAAATAAAATATGAAAAAGGCTGGGGATGTGGCTCAGCAGTTAAGTGCCCCTCGGTTCAGTCCCTAACACCAAAAAAAAAAAAAAAAGAAGAATAAGATTTGGTCACTAGTTGATAATTGCTAAAACTCATATCATGAATGTGTTTGTCAGCTTTTAATTGCTCTGTCCAAAGTACCTGGCACAAAAAGTTAGAAGAGAAGAGATTTATTTTGACTCATGATTTCAGAGATTTCAGTCCATGGTCGTGGCTCCATTGCTTTGGGCCTGAGGTGAGGCAGAACATCATGGTGGAAGGGCATGGTGGAGGAAAGCTTCTTGGCTCTTGGCAGCCAGGAAGGGGGGTGGAGAGGCAGGGACAAGATAAACCCTTTCAGAGCAGGGCTCCGGTGGCCTAGTTCCTTCACCTAGGTCCCACTTCTTAATGGTTCATTCAAATTATAAATCTGTCAAATGGATTAATCCACTGAAGAGGCTGGAGCCCTCATGATTCAATCATTTCCTAAAACTCCGCCTCCGCATAGCAGCCGCAGGGACCCAGTCTTGAACACATGAGCTTTTAGAGGGACATTCCAGATCCAAATAAAATCCGTAATGAAAGAGTTGTTTTCATTATTCTTTCTCTCTCTCTCTCTCTTTTTATTTTTTTTGTTCAATATTGAGGATGAACCCCAGGGGCACTATACCACTGAACTACATCCCTAACCCTTTTTATTTTTATTTTGAGACAGGATCTCACTAAGTTGCCCAGGTCGGCCTTGAACTTGTAATCCTATTGCTTCAGCCTAGCCAAGTAGTTGTGATTACAGGTGTGCACTACCACACCTGGCTTATTCTATTTTTTCAAATGCTTGAAATTTTCTAAAATAAATGTTTTTTTAAAGAGTAAGTCAAAGAATCACACAACCATATGCAAAAATTAGAGCTTTGGCAATTCACACATTCTAAAGAGCTAGAGAGTACCATTAGAGCATATAATGGGGAGAATCACTATAAGGAGGAAGCCTTTCTCAGTGAATGAGCTGATTTCAAAAGAATTGCTGAGATTGGCTTCGAACCTGCAATCCTCCTGTCCTTGGCTACAAGACAGCAGGGAGAAATTTCCAGGCAGAAGGAGCAGCAAGAGCACAGAGCTCATAGTGGAGAAGAACTACACTGAGGCTGCTAACAGGGGCTAAAGGGAGGTAAAGGGGCTGGGCTGATGCCTCGGGGCATGGAAAGAAGATGGTGGGAGAGGAGCCAGAGAAGTAGCAAGCACCAGACCACGTCTGTCACCTCCACTAGCCTGAGACCACCAAAGAGAGCAATTAGGTCCTGTTCATTTCTAGCTTTGCATAGTGTCTCCAGGAACTGCTGAGCAAAATTGAAAATGAATAAATCATGAAGTGGCGACAGAACCAAGGTGAGGCTGGAGAGGAGCCAGCGACAGGCGCAGTCAGGTAGTCCATGTCCTCCCAGGTTCTACCCTTCAGTGCTCCACTTCCCTGATTGACCCTTTCCTTTCTCTGAGACTAACAGTGGGTGGTAGCAGAAAACCAATCTTGCCCACCGCTGATATTTCCTTCCACATAAAAGTGGCCTCCACCTGTCATTATCCAACAGGACATCCTTGACCCCTCGGCCTCTGGACATCCCTCACGCACTGTGTCACAGGGAAGGTGGAATATTTGATTGGTGAGTTTGAAAGGTGAAACTGAAAGCCTTTTCTTTTCTTCTCTTGGAAGCCAGCGGCCAACACAAGCACACCTTCTGCCCTGCTCCTGCGTGCCTTGTCCCCATGGAAAAGATCATGACCCAGTGCCGCTGTGGCTGAGTGGGTAGTCTACCAATACTGTGTTACATGTTAGTAATCACTCTTGCCCATAGACATAAGCCATATTCTCCAGTTAATCAATATTAAAAGTGATAGTTAAGCTCCTGTCCTCTCCCTTTGTCTTATTTCTCTGATAGATCAATGTGGGAAAGAGCAGGGCTATTTACTGAGCCCTCCCAGGGACCTCTACAGTGGTGCTTCCACAGCCCCTCCTAATGAATTCCAACCTTTGGGGCTCCCAACGTTGGCTTGGTCACCAGCCTGTGACCTCCAGGGCACTGCTAGTGTTTCTCTTGGAACTTCCTATTTTTTTGCTTTTGTTTCCTTGAGGGAAAATCTGATCCAGTTCCTTTATTCATTTACTTATTAAGTAAAAAGAGAAAAGTCTTTCTCTTAGGAGGCTCACAGTTTTATGAGAGTCAACCACAAGAAAGAAACACATAAAAACAAACAAGACACTTTCAGAGAGTAATGCATAGTATAAAACAATACCAAACAGCCTGGTGGGGTTATCGTGGGCAGCTCTAGACTGAGTGGTCAGGAAGTGGTATTTAAGTGGAAATCTAAATGATGAAGTAGCCAAGCAGACATCTGGACAAAGAATCTTCTGGATGGAGGGAATGGCATTTGCAACACCCCAAGGTGGGATTGAGCTTGATGAGTCTGAGAAACAGAAATAAAGATGCCATGGATGATACACATGGAAGAGGGGACACGTCATGGTTCAAAATGAGGGAGGACCGAAGGAGCCAGGTCACATGGGAGTCTGGGGTTTTGGCAAAGTGCAATGGGAAGTCATTGCTCACTTTCTTTACTAAGAAACTCCTGGGCCTTGGATGTTCTTAACCCTAGACTAGACTCCGTTTACCTTGAACCCTCATTTAGGAAAGACTCTGGGGTTTTCTCATGATAATTATTGTTCTCATGACAAGTTATCACACTCTTATTCAGTTTGGTTTTAATTTGTCTTGATTTTGAATAAATATAATAATAGGTGAATGCTTCATTCAAAGAAATGAATGACTAATAGTAGCATACCAGGCAGATCTGAGGAGAAACCTTGGGGATTTCTTCAGGTCTCTGTACTATGCCTACTCCATTTATGCATAATTCTAGAATTGGGGACTTACATAGTAAGAGTGGGAAGGAAACATAAAAAGGATTGCCAGTGATCTCAGCAAAAAAACTAAAAGTACGTCTCCCAAAGAGAGAAAAAAACATAAGCAACAGGGCTGGGGAAATTCCCTCCTTAACCTACTGAGCACTTTCTTGAGGCATACCTGAGCCAAGAAGGCAGTGGGTAAAACATACTATGCAAATTGTTTTAAAGAGTTGATGGTGCAGCAGACTCTGTGGAGCACGCCTATAATCCCAGCGGCTTGGGGGGCTGAGGTAGGAGAATCATGAGTTCAAGGTCAGCCTCAGCAACTTAGCAAGGTCCTAAGGAACTTGGCAAGACCTTGTCTCAAAATAAAAACATTAAAAGGGTTATTATATTTATTCAAAATCAAGACATTAAAATTAAAAAATAAAATTAAATGTGGCTCAGTGGTTGAGGGCCCCTGGGTTCAATGTTTAATACCAAGGTAGGCGGGAGCAGAAGAGTTGATGGTATAGAGTAGCTTTTGTTGGGGAATGGGGAGGGGGAGATGTTTCTGCTTTGTTGAAAAATTACCTATCCAAACTGAAAACTCTATTTTTATTACTCTGACTCACCTAGAACCAAACTACAGACTGGTGGCTTCTCAGATGTGACCAATGCCAGCACTACAGACACACAGAAAGGCATCCACCAGAATCCAAAACTCTTACACCTGCCAGAAATTGTCCCTGCACTGTGCTAACCTGTGGGCTTCAGACCCACCTGTAGATGAGGAACAGGATTTTTACTTCTGGGAATTTAGCCTCCCAGCCCAGAGAACCCTTCAGAAGTCTTAGTCTCTGTCCTAGACAATTGGAAATTTTTTTAATCTTCCCAAAGCCTCAGAGCCATAATTCCTAGATCTTTTGAGAACCTCAGTAAGATGAACTATACTCATCTTTAAGCTGCAAACCTTCCCAATTCACACACTTTCCAAATAGTTATGGTGCCGCTGAAGATAGAAGGTTTCAGTCCTGTTTGGAGCACTCCTTCCTTTGATCTGTGTGCCATGCTATCAGGAGCAGAAATCAGAAAGAAGCATTCTGCTTTGCTACACAGCCAAATGAGGAACCACTGAATCCCCTGGAAGGTCCCCCTCACTTGCAGTGCCAGAGGGGCAGCATGGCAGGGAGCCCAGCAGAGGTGTCTGTCCTTTGAGATCTCTATCTACAAATTGCAATCTGAAACCTGCCACATGGAGACAGAGCAACAAAACTCATGAGGAGACCTGGATAAGCCAGGTCCCAGTGCAATCAAAGTGAAGGAAACGATTTAAAAAGCAGCCTAAGTTATGAAGGGGAAAAAAGAATGTCCCACACCTGTTTGGGTTTAGTTCCTGTCTGAGCATGAGGCAGGATTGGGGTTTCTGAAAAGATCTCTTTTCTTCCCCTTTTCCTAGTTTAGTTCATTTCAATCCAACAACCTTCTACTAAAGGTGCATTTGGTGCCCAGCTGATTCTGATATGGTCCTAGCTCTTGGGGAGCCCACAATGAGGTGGAAGAATCTGCTAGCTAGCGCAGTGCAAACCATGGGCCACTGACCAGAGTTGGCCTGCTGCTTATTTTTGAATGACCCACAAAGCCAGAAATGGTTTTCACCCTTTTATTTTTTTCCTTTTTAAATCAAAAAAGGAACTATATGTTGTGGCATGTAAAAATTATATGAAATTCAAGTTCAGGTATCTAGAAATGAAGTTTTATTGGAAGACAACCACATCCAACTGTTTATTTATCATCCATGGCTGCTTTTGCCCTCCAGGGGCAACAAGGACCAGATGGTCTACAAAGTCTAAAATATTTACTATCTGGCCACTGACAGAAAAAATATGTTAACCTCTTAGCTGGAATTATGTTCCCAGTAGCTTTTGCATAAAAGATAATGATATAAGGTCATTTCCTAAGGTAAAAATAATTCTGTGCTATCCAACTTCTATGGTTTGGATGTGGTGTGTCCCCACCAAAACTCACCTTGAAATCTGGTGAGCAGTACAGCAGTGTTGAGACATGAAACGTAATTAAGAGGACTAATTTGCTTCTCCTGAGACTCAATTAGTTCTCAAGGAATGGGTTAGTTTTCACAAGAGTGGGTTGTTATAAAATATCTGGATCCTTTGTCCACTCCTCTGTTCCATACCACTAACCTGCCCTGCTTCCATGAGGCCCTCACCAGAAACCAAGAAGATGCTTGCACCATGTTCTTGGGCCCCCAGAATTGTGAGCCAATATAAACATCTTTTCTTTATAAATTACCTGGTCTCAGGCACTCTGTAACAGCAATGCAAAATGAACTAAGAAAGCTAGCATTTTTGTGTATGCTATTATGTATAACAAATGACTTAACCTAGTTTGACTACCACTGTTATATTTTTATGTTCATGTGATATTTTTAATAACATGGAGCATTAAAAGAATTCTCCTCTAAGAATGTTCTGAGAGGAGATTAGATTAAGTAATGCATGGAGTAGTGGGTATTGGAGGTAATGATACATGGGTTATTCTTAAATTTAGACTCTGGGTTCAAATCTGATCCCACCACTAGTGAGAGTGAACTTGAGCAAGTTGCTTAACTTCACTCTGCCTTAGTGTCATGATCTATAAATTATTTACCTAAAATGAATATTTAATTAATTAAAAGAGATAAAACACCTCAAATAGCACCTACCATGTAGGAAGTTTTAGCTATTTTCATTGTGAGAAATTTCATTGCTTTTACTCTCCTTTATTTTATTTTATTTTATTTTATATGGTGCTGAAGATTGAAGCCAGAGTGCTTTACCACTGAGCCACAACTCCAGCCGTTTTTATTTTTTATTTTGAGACAAGATCTTGCTAAGTTGCTGAGGCTGTTCTCAAATTTGTGATTCTCCTGCCTCAGCCTCCCAGGTCCCTGGGATTACAGGTATGTACCACTGTACCTGACTTTTATTCTCCTTTAAAGTTTGCTGTGCTCACACACCATCTTTTAGTGAGCACTATGCTCTTCTAATGAAGTTGGTTTACTTGTTTCTTTTAGGTCAATCTTTGTCAATCTGTTAAAGGGACCTTAACTAGTTGTAAAAAGAAGAGGAAATCTCTCCAGGGAAAAACCAACACCAAGACATGGTAAGTTCATTTTCTACAACACAGACAGATCCAGGGGCCAGCTGAGAGCAAAAAGGTAAGCAGGATGTAGCTTTCTGTCAAATTTTAAAAGAACTTGCTGTGTGGCAGCATAACACAGAGCAGAGAGTTCAGAGTTAAAGGTAGAAATAAAAACAACAACTACACATTACTTCTGATAAACAACCACAACAGAGTACAAAAGCTAGAGAGCAGCTGTTAAAAATGAATGCACACACCTACAGTATGTGGAAATTTTATTCAGAGCTATTTGATAACTTTGAAGTTAAGTATCAAGACATTTAATGTCGTACCATGCCTTCTGTTATTTTAAACTTTGATCTAATTTTGCACAAGTACAAGTTAGACAGCAATTTAAGTGAGAGTTTTGCATTTAATGAAGAATTTTTGTAGAAATTTTGTAGAAAATTCACTGGAGAGCAGACTCTAATCTATCAAGCCACTTTTTAAAATCATCTTCACGCGTAGGAAAAACCTGAGGCCTCTAGACCCTGTAGGCAGACATCAGCATCCTGTGAGGTGACAGCTACGCTAAATACGCAAAAACCAGTAGGAAGAGGACTCCATCAGCTTTGACAAGTCTTGCTAGGTAATCGCCAACCTTCCGGGCAACAGTCAGTATCATAGAGTGAACACGAGCATGGTGAGTCCTAGTTAAGAAGTCATGAACAACCATCTCCATCACCATTGGCTGTGTGACCTTCAACAAGCCCTTTACTTCTCTGACCTCAGTTTTCTCATCTGCGGAAGGAAGGCAAGTAGACCAGCTGAACTTCAGGTTTCCTCTAAATGATCAGACACCATGACCTTTAAGTTGTGAACCAGCAGCATGGTTTTGTCATCTCTGCTGCTCGATGTGGTCAACCCTTGAGGGTCTATTAGCACAGGCACGCAGAGGGAACAGAACAGACAAAATGACTAAGGCAATTTACAGATATTCTGAAACTATTTTTTTAATCTTTCTCTGAGAGAGAAATATATAAGAAACCATAGGATGGATTTCAGTTTGATCTTTTGTACCTTTTATTAAAAATCTACCATGGCCAAGCTGACCAGGTCACAGTCCCTGCCCTTGAAGGGCTTGTGCTAGAATGGAAGCACTGTTCATAATCATGTCCAAGGCAGCCCTCTGTGGCCAAGGAGGAGCCGGGGAGAACCTGGGTAGTTATGAAGCATGAAGTCACACCTACGTTTGACCTCAGTACTGCTCAATGATCTGGGAGGGCTAAGGGAACAGCTAAGTGAAATGATAAGGGGTTTTATTATTTTTAAAATATTTTTTTAGTTATAAATGGACACAATATCTTTATTTTATTTATTTTTATGTGGTGCTGAGGATCAAACCCAGGGCCTCACGCATGCAAGGCAAGCGCTCTACCACTGAGCCACAACCCCAGCCACTGATAAGGGATTTTAGAAGGTATCGGAGACCCTGGGAAAGCATGAGAGGGATATGAGAGTCAGGAGCTGGAAGATCTGGAAGGTGTGAGGCAGTGCGATGCAGGTTGGGAGGTCAGTAGAATGGGCAGCTTTGGAAAAGATACTTTAACCAAAGGAAGCCAAACAGTTGTGCAACTCTCAGCAATTGAATAAAACCAAGCTGCTCTGAGCATGAGCAGACCGACTGCATCCGTACCTGGCCCAGGACTGGAGCTCTCCCCATACCAGTATTTACTCACTGTCAAGGGGCTATTTGTTCTCTGAGAGGAAGGGTTACCTCCTGAAAAGGGGAGGTGGGATGCTAACTCCTGGGATCATTGCTTTCAAAGGACTACCACGGGGGATTTAAATTTTTGTTTTCTATCTATGCATTCATTAATATAACCCAAGTACTCAGAACAGTGTATGGTACATAGTAGGTGCTCAGTACATTTATGGAATACCTGATCTAATGCCCAGGAGACTATCTCCTTGAATTTCTTTGAGGCTTACCAAAACCCCAAGGCACACAGAAGAAAGAGACAGGTGCCAGCAGAGGCCTCTCCTTCCTGCGGATCAGTGCTTTGATGAGTGTCTGGGGTCAGTTCTCCAGTATACAGGTTGGTTTCCAGACAGTTTATTGAGGAGTTATTGCAAGAAAAATATTTATGAGGGAGTGAGGGAAATGTGACAGGACAAGGGAGAAGCTGAACTTCAACTTAGATGACCTCAACGGGAGCTCTGCCACCGAGATTGCTCTTAGGCACTATCTTGCCCTGAAGAATATGGACCAGACCTTAATGCACCCCCGTCCACCTGTCAATGGGTATGGGATGCCCCACATGGAGAAGGTGGCTGGCTCTCTTTAGCAGCAGGCAATTCCTGGAGATGGATTCAGGTGGGAGCTACTAGTTACCTACACTTCCAGCTGCTGGAGGAATGAGTGCTTCACGCTGAAGGCAGATTCTAGGCAGTACATCACAGCATCCGCCACAGTGAGTTTTCTCCTATGAGTCTGGAGGAGGAGAGATTTTCATCATTCATGTATCCCACAGTGGAAGTGGTTGTTTAGTTATCTGGTAGCAAGTTACAGAAATGAACTCTTGTTCCTATAAGCTACTAATGGGGTGAGAGGGAGATCACCAAGGGACAGGAGGCTGCTCACATAGGCATGAACACAGAAGAGGGGTCAGGACAACTTCTAGTCCACTTCTTCTGGCCACTTCCTTTGTAATGAATTTGTCGCTATTCTTTTGTCGCTGATGTTTATTCTTCCAACTTTCTGCTCAAGATCTTAAGCTTCAGCAGGCACAGTGGTGCAGGCCTATAATCCCAGCAGCTTGGGAGGCTGAGGAGGAAGGATGGAGAGTTCAGAACCAGCTTCAGCAACTTAGTGAAAACCTATCTCTTAATAATATATATATGCGAAGGGGGTTGGGGTATGAGTGCTCAGTGGTTAAGCACCCCTGGGTTCAATCCTCCATACCCACCCCCCAAAAAGAAAAACCTCTTAAGCTTCAGTTTTGAGAATCTGATTGACTTTTTTTTTTGTACTAGAGATTGAACTCAGGGGCACTCGACCACTGAGCCACATTCCCCAGCCCTATTTTGTGCTTTATGTAGAGACAGGGTCTCACTGAGTTGCTTAGCGCCTCGCCATTGCTGAGGCTGGCTTTGAACTTGCGATTCTCCTGTCTCAGCCTCCCTAAGTGCTGGGATTACAGGCTTGCGCCACCGTGCCCGACTTGATTGACATATTTTAGTTTATGTACCTACCATTTAGCTAGGGGTGGAGAAGGAATGATCCCATCAAAATTGCACACACAGTGTGGGGGGAGGGGTGAAAAAGAGGGAATTGTTGAGATGTACACACAAACACACATTCACATATGTACACACAAACCCACAGATGTTCAAAACAATGCCCAATAACTAGCTAGAAGAAAATGTTTCTTTTCCCTACCTAGCTGAATAAGTATGAACAATGGACTTAGCTATCATTCTGTTGCTGAGAGATGGGAAACACCTTGGGAAGAGTCATATCACATTTCCAGGTCACCAAATAAGATGACTTTCTTTTTCTCTTTTTTTCAAAGTTTGCTTTGAGAAAGGGTCTCAGTAAATTGGTCAGCCTATTTTCAAACTTGCAGTCCTCCTGCCTCAGCCTCCTGAGTAGCTGGGATTATAGAAGCGTGCCAACAATCCAGCAAGATGGAATTTTAATAGTAAGTAGCAAGACAAAGTTCTAATCATCTAAACAGGCTCCTTTCCTAAAGCGAATTGGGGCGAGGGAAGCAATGTCAAGACTGGAAAATGGGTAGTTCTGTGGGCTAGCCTTTGTCTAGCATGTGTGAGGCCCTGGGTTTGACCCCCAGCACCACAGAGCAATTACATGATTTTCCAGAGAACAAAATAGCATAATATGTTTATGCCTGTAATCTCAACAACTGGGGAGGCTGAGGCAGGAGGATTACGAGTTCCAAGCCAGCCTCAGCAACAGCGAGGTGCTGAGCAACTTATTGAGACCCTACATAATAAGGCTGGGGATGTGGCTCAGTGGTGGAGTGCTCCTGAGTTCAATCCCCAGTACCCACCCCTCCAAAAAAAGAGAATAAGTAAATTGGACCTTCCTCAAAATTTTTTGCTCCCTTTTCCCTTTGCCTTTTTAGTTGAATTAGTCTATGAAAGGTAAGACTAAGCAAGGCACTTGGCACAGGGGCACACGCCTGTGATCCCAGTGAGTTCAGAGGCTGAGACAGACGCATCTCAAATTTGAAGCCAGCCTCAGCAACTTAGTAAGGCCCTAAGCAAGTTAGTGAGACCCTGTCTCCAAATAAATATTTATCTCAGTGATAAAGTGCCCTTGAATTCAATCCTCAGTACCAAAAGAAAAAGAGACTAAGCTGGGCTAGAGTTGTGGCTCAGTGGTAGAGCGCTTGCCTTGAACGTGTGAGGTACTGGGTTCGATCCTCAGCACCACATAAAATAAATAAATAAAGATATTGTGTTCATCTACAAGTAACAAAATATTTAAAAAGAAAGAAAAAGAGTCTAAGCAAGGCAGTGTAAAGGAGGTAGAGCTTCTCTTCACTGCTCACAGCTGCTAGGTCAGCCAAGGCTCAGAGGAGGTCGTCTTCACATCACTCCATGGTGGTGTAAATTGTACTTCATGCCACTGTTTCTCCAGGAAACAGAGAGATTTCATCACTTGAGTCTAGCACAGCATTAGGCACAAAGTAGTCCCTAAATATGTCTTTGGAGGAAGGAGGGAGTAAGAGAGGAAAGAGCAAAAGGAGGAAAGGGCAGGGAAAGATTGCCTTTGACTCATCAGCTTTTAGCTTACACGTAGATAACAAACACATCTTACTTGAGCATCGGTTTCTTGACCAGCAACCATCTTGAAAGGAATTTGAGGGATGGGAGTCAGGAACTATTGGGAAATCTCCCTCTGATTGGTGAATGTATAAGGGTTTCAGTCTGATACAGAGCAGAGCATGTTCTGAGATTCTTTTGCTCATTAACAATTTACTCAGGAAAGTTATGGGAAATCCAACATTCTGAAGAAAAGTCATGGAATAATAGAAATCTATACACCACTTCTAATCCAAAATCATATTTTACAGATACAGATACCAAGGACTAGAAAATCGATGTAGGATTTCCACTTCTAGCCAAAATGTTATAGTGGGGACCACATTTACCATCCCACTTACACTAGGCCATAAAAAGAAAGAGAAAGAGAAAGAGAAAAGGGAAGAGTGAAGGGAGGGAGGGAGAGAGCGGGGAAAGAAGGAAGGAAAGGCAAGGAAACAATGGTTTTAAGACATTTGACATCAAGTAACACAGGACAGTGATCCACAAGAGAAAGGGAAGTAAATAAATTGAGTACAAGAGTTTCCCCAGCTTCCTGCCAGGAAAGAGTTTCCTGGGTGCAACACAGCAGAGGAAATCCAACCTGACAGTCTCCTGAGGTTGAGGAAATGGATTTGGGAGTCTGGGAGGGCCCACATAGCTTGAGTTCCCAGTGCAGAGTGTCAGAAAAGAGAAAACTGTGGAGACAGAGAGCAGGAAAGATCTGCAGGGCTCCTCACAGTGCTTAGCTGGGTACTGATGAGGACTCTGTGTGATCAGCTATGCTAACCATCTCCATGGAAAGGAGCAAGGGATGCTCTTGACGCTCACTGGACTTGCAAGTATTTCATGATCCATTCCTACCAAAACAGAAACCTCAAAATTCATGGACCAGTGAGTGAGAGAACTCAGAAAAGCAAGTCATAGAGGCTGGAGGTGTAGCTCAGTGTTAGCAATCTTGCCTAGTATGCGTGAGCCTTGGGTTTGCTCCCCAGAATCCTGAAAAAAGAAAAAGTGATTAGTAGTTGTCATTTTCCTGTGAACTCTATCATCTGTGTTATTTCAGAGTCTCTATTGATTTATCTTTATCCACCTTATGGGTATTATTTTCTTTTTTTTAATGTCTGGTAATTTTAATTATTTTTGGGGGGGGTACTGGAGATTGAACTCAGGGGCACTCGACCACTGAGCCACATAACCAGCCCTATTTCATGTTTTATGTAGAGACAGGGTCTCACTGAGTTGCTTAGCACCTCACCATTGCTGAGGCTGGCTTTGAACTTTCGATTCTCCTGTCTCAGCCTCCCTAGGTGCTGGGATTACAGGCTTGCACCACTGCGCCCAGCTTTGGTAATTTTAATTTGATAGCAGACGTTATGAATTTGACCTTGATGGGTGCTGAATATTTTATTATGGCACAGAATATCTTAGTACGTGTTTAGAGATGAAACTATAGTTATAGCTTTGCCTATTATCCTCGCTGTTTGATTGATGCTTTTTTTTTTTATTTTGAGGTCTGTTGGTAGGTGCATAAATGTTCAGGATTGTTATGTCTTCTTGGGAAACTGGTCTCTTTGTCATTATTAAATGTCCTGATGATATTCTTTGCTCATAAATCTACTTGGTCTGATAATAATACAGCTGTTCCAGATTTTTTTATGCAATCATAGTCTAGGATTTCAACACTCCTCTCTGAAAAATTGAAAGAACAAGGAGACAATCAGTACAGATATAAAAGACTGGAACAGCTGTCAACCAAATTGACATGCTTGAAATTTATAGATCACTCCACCCTGCAACAGCAGAACACAAATTCTTTTCAAGTGAACCCAGGACAGGTCCTAAGGTAGACTGAATTCCATGCCATAAAATAAGTGTTTATGTGCATGTGTAGTAGTAGGCAAGCACTCTAGCACTGAGTTACATCCCCTAGTCCATAAAGTTATTTTAATAAATGGAGAAGAATTCAAATTATACCAAGTATATTCTCTGACTACAATACAATTGCATTAAAAATCCAGAAGTAGACTCATTCATGGATGGTCAATTGACTATTGACAAAAATGTCATGACGATTTAATGGGGAAAGTAAATTTTCAGTGAATAATTTTGGAAATTGGTTATCTTTATGTTTTTAAAAAGACTGAACTTGGGCTGGGATTGTAGCTCAGCAGTAGAGCGCTTGCCTAACATGCATGAGGCCCTGGGTTCGATCCTCAGCACCACATACAAAGCAATAAAATAAAGACATTATGTCCATCTACAACTAAAACAATATTTAAAAAAAAAATTAAAAAAAATAAAAATAAAAAGACTGAACTTACCTCACACCATACAAAAATTAACTTGAAATATAAGAGTTAAAACTATAAAACTTCTAGAAGGTATAGAAGAAAATATTAGTGACCTTTCCAAATATTTTTAAAAAATTGTTGTACTGCAGATCAAACTCAAGGATTCCTGCATTCTAGGCAAGTGCTCTACTCCTGAGCTACAACCCTAGCACCAGGTGAACTTGTATTTAGCAAAGATTTCTTCAATATTTCACACACACACCCCCGCACACAAAACATGAACTTAAAGAGAAAGTAATAGCAAGGGGCAAGTGCCTGAGGCCTCTGTTGTTCTCCTTACGGAGGGCTGACCTCTCCCAATTACAGTGACCCCTTTCAGGGCTGCCAGGCCACTCTTGATTAATGGTACTCCAGTGATGCTACCTCCTTTTCCAAGGACCTATAGAAACCCCTCCTTGCTTTTCCCATATTTCCCTGTGAATATATCCATCATTGAGTCTATTTTATTTTTATTATTAAATATTTAAGATGCAAAAAAGTTTTAAAATACCCATGATGCCACCACCTAACTGAGCATCTCATTTTTAAAATACATCTTTTAGGCAGCTATTTTTTCCTATCAGACAGAGAACTTGGCCAGAGCAAGGAGCACAACTGACAGTTTTATATCAACTCCAACACTGTGCTTGATAGACAGTAGGCATTTGGTAAATGCCCAGAGAGAGAGGATAGAAGGGGTGTGTGTGTGTGTGTGTGTGTGTGTGTATGTGTGCGCACATGCGCGCGCATGTGTGTGTGTGTAGAGAAGGTACATGCTCAGCCTCCCTCTGGATTGACATTTGTCCCTCTCTTCTTGCCCAACCTGTTCAAGACTCGGAGAGTGAGGCAGATCAAGCATTTTTGCTGGACTCTGAGACCCAGCACCTCTTTAAATTTTGCTCCTCTGGCACTTTGCTTGTTTTGAAGGGAGGGTCATGTGGGGTTGAGATGAAGCTCCAGGTAAAGAGGTAAAGATCTTAACTGACTGCTCTGAGATCTACTTCTTCTCTGTTTCTTCTTTTATGTGGTTTTGGTTTGGACTTCACCTTTGAAAAAATGTACGCTCACACCAGCCTCCCTGCCTCTTCTACCTAAGCCTCTCCCATAGCCGTCCACCTCTACTCAGTGTGGCATTGCCCTGAGCCAAGCTGTGGTTGGGCCACCTCCCCCACCCCATATCTCCCGAAGCTCACTTGCCTGTCTTCCTGGAGCATCAGATGCCTACCCCTCCTAGAAACTGTCCTGTTTCTGCCCCTAGCTTTGCGTGTTACTCATGGGCCCATCACTCATATCAAAATGTTGCTGTTCACCCTCTACAGCAAGGACTACAAGTACAGACAATTTCCAGTCAGATTGGGCTGAGCTGGCCTTGTCCCTTTTGTGGAGATGGTGATGTGGTGAACTGGGTGGAGTTTGGGAAAGACATAAGAGGAGGGAGTGTGCTAAGAGGCGAGCTAACTGCTCTGTGGTTAGAAGTCTCTGTTTTCTAGCAATCGTGGGACAGTGGGGCTGCCCCGCTCTCTAGAAGTCAAAACAAAACTTAGAGCACCAGAGCAAATAGCCTTTCTGTCCTGTATTTCCCAAGGCCCACTGCTTTGCTTATAACCAAAATTCTCTGAAGATACCAGTTCCTAGCCTGCACCCTGGGTCACTCCCCTGCCCAGACATAGTGGGAGGACAGATGCTTTTCCCTTATCAAAGCCAAGGACATAACTTAGGATAACAGAATCTGGGGTTGAGGGGGTCCCCTAAAGGGGTCATTTCATCCATTCCCCTACTATCAGCTAAGTCTCTACAGAGACCCTTGGCTGTCTGCCCTCCCTGGAAGCAGCCCCTACTCACTCACAGTGATTGACAGCTCTATGAGCAAGGGATAGTGTGGAGAATACCTTCTGGAAAGCTGGTCTAGATGTCACATGCTTTAATACAAGACCAGTTTCTCGTCTTGTTCCATGCGAAAAAGGGAATAGAAAAGTCACTGAGTTGGAGGAAGAACAGAGGGAAGTTTGGAAATTGACTCCAAAACAACTGAGTCCAAGGCTGAACACTCTTAACTCTGTTTGAAAGCCTTGCTACTCAAAGTGTGCTCTGTAGACCAAGAGTATCAGCATCACCTAGGATGCTCCATAGAAGTGTAGGAGCTCCATAGAAGTGTAGAATCTCAGGTCCCACCCCAGACCCACTGAATCAGATTCTGCATGTTTATCAAGATAGCCAAGTTTATGACACAACTTTTTGTGTCATAAAGTTTGAAGAGCACTGGGCTAGAACTTATTCTTTATTACTCACTGTGAGCTCTGGGGCAGGAGCTTCAGCGTGGAGTGGGATTGTGTGTCCAAGTGTCTGAATCCGTCCCCAAACAGCACACACTCCCCAGAGCCTTTTCCTGGACTCAGCTACAGAATTGCCCAATCTATCCTTCACAACCCTTGTGACTTTGAGGGAAAGTGGGAGTGTTTGCCCAGATGGATGGACACATCTGACCCTGCTCACACTGGAGGAACCCTTCCTATGAACTTGGCCATGGCCATGATGCAGCACCAACATAGCTCCACCTTGAGCCGTTTTTGAACTGGTTCGGGGAACTTCACTTTGTTGGGTGGTGATGTTTTATCTTCATGTGTGTGTGATTCATTTGGATTGCTTTTTTTGTTGGTTTTCTAACAAGGGGTTGTTTTTGTGCCTTTGAGTGACACCCTTGTGGCCCCCATTACCCCAACCTCCTTTGATGCAAGCCCTCTATTTCTAAGCATTAGGGTTCTGCCACCCGGACCTGGTGAGGCATATTTAAAGCTGTTTAAATTGACAGACCGGGCAAACAGGATTAACTCCATAGGCCCAGAGGGGAGGTAGGAGGCAGGGGGAGAACTGCAGAATGGTTTACATGGATGAACAGGAGGACAGCCGGCTGGGCTGGGAAGGGGCCTATCACTGGAGCTGGCCAAGAATTCTCAATCTGGGAGGTAGGCAGAGAGTTTGCAATCTGCCGGTGATTGGATTAGACATGGTGTGAAATTCGGAGCAGGGCAACACGGCTGGGGCTGAGGCCCAGGCTGCTGTGGGGCCAGGCTGCTGAGGCCCTGCTGAGGAGACCATGTCGGGATGCCTGTCCCGGCCCCAGCAGGCCTTGGAGACAGCTTCAATGTCACAGCCCTCGGAGGCTCCCCCACAGCTCAGCCCCGTTGTCTTCCCCACCCCACTGAGTCTTCAGAGCTTTCTCTGGGAAAGCAGAGGCCGGCTCAGCCCTATTCACAGGGCTCCTTTACCCTTGGCCTCTCAGCAGTGGCCCAGGCTGCAGAGGAGTGAGAAGCCCCGTCTTTCAAGTCTCTGGGCTCTGAACAGCCCTCTCTTGATATCTTTCTTTACATTTTCCTTTCTTTGTCTCCTTTTCCCTCTCCCACTTGCACAATCTGGTTTGTTCAGTAGGATTCCACTCCAGCTGGAGTTGCTCAAGCGCCCATATCAATTTGTGTTTCCAACTTTTTCAGGGATTTGGAGGTTCTGATTAACATCTTCAAGGATTTTGAAACTTCTTCCAAACCCTAATTAGACAATCTTCGAGAGGGAGGTGAGATTTATCATTGCTGAGAAATTGACAGTGTCTAAGCCTTTCTGGCAGAGGCGAGCACACAAGGTACAAGTCTAAAAAGGGGAAGGAGGTGCCAAGAGTGGAGATGGAAATGGATTTTAATGAGCATTCCAAACCCCATCCCAAAATGGAAGGGGATCTTTTAGTTAGGAAAGCCGGCCTTTTAGCAGCTGTTGATGATACAAACGGATGGCTTTAGTACAGATACCTGTATCTCTGGGCTCCTGAATCTTCTTGACCTCCCTCTGACTCTTGTCCATAAAAGGCAAATTATAAATTGGGTGCAGTGGCACACGCCTGTGATCTAAGCTACTCAGGAGGCTGAAACAGGAAGATCACAGTTTGACACCAGCCTGGACAACTTAGTGAGACCCTGTCTGGGTGTAGCTCTGTGATAGAGTGCCCCTGGGTGATTCAAACCCTAGTACTAATCCCCCCACCACCAAATGCAAATTATAAATACAAAAACAAAAAACCCAAATCATCCTGCCCACACAGAAATCTTTGACTCTGGTTCCGCCTCCTTAGCTACCACACAAGTATAGCCCACCTTGGGGTTTATTCTCTTCTGTCTCAGCTTACTGGGTAGGAAGCAGGGAGGTTAGTGATCATGTTTCCTTCATTTACTTTGAAAAGTCACCAAGCTCTTGATGTAGGAAAGAACTCCAGAGTTCACCTAGTTGCATGACTGCAGCATTTCAGAGTTGGGAGCTATCATAGAAATAAGCCCCACTCCTTTATGGATACTAGGCCCCAGGATCCCCCTAGAGTGTGCAAATATCAGACCCATTTCCCCTGTTGAAAGGCCAGTCATCTTAATAGTGAGCTGGAAAAAGAATACAGTTCCCACGCTCACCGTTCAGAGCTCTTTCCTCTTTGGCCGGCTGCGTCCACCTGCCTCTGCCTCCAAAGACACCTGAGCAACAAACTACAAAAGGCCCATCCTCCCTGTGATGGCAAGGAAAGTGCCTGTCAGGAGGGAAATTATAAACCGGGTGCAGTGGCACACGCCTGTAGTCTAAGCTACTCAGGAGGCTGAAGCAGGAAGATCGCAAGTTCAACGCCAGCCTGGACAACTCAGTGAGACCCTGTCTGGATGTAGCTCTAAGATTGTCCCCATATTCTCTCTTGCTGAATGCAAACCCAGAGGAAGACAGACCCTTTCCTCATTGGGGACGCAGCTGCCTGCTTCACCTTTTAGCCTAGGACTTGCAGCGCCCCTCTGATGCCTGTATTAGTAAATGGATTTCGTTTGGTGTGCCAGTTCACATCCATTTGCAATGTCTGCTGAGCCTCTGTTAGTAAGAATTCCAAGCTCAAGTCCAGGTTCATTAGGGAAGGGGTGTTGGGACTGATTGGAATGTCCTGCCATGAGTGAGGAAAGGGAGGGTTGTGACACACTAGCACTTCTGAAATTGGTCTGGAAGGAGAGGAGCTAGTGCACCTCTGAAAACACACACATGCCCAGATCTGCACCCTGATTTCCAAAGCCAGGCCCTCCTCCTCCCTGTCTTGCTGCAGCCTGCAGCAAGCATGCTCAGGGTTCCCTCCTGCCTTTGCATGGTCATTGAGAGGAGTGGTTTTCCGGTGGAGAGCAAAGGCTTTTTGAACACTTCAATCCCCAATATGCAAATAAAACCCCAACTATAGAAACACAAACAGCCCATGAGCCTTCTTCAAAATGTTTTCAATCCTGTGGGCATCTTCTACCCACAGGTCTCAGTTAGTAATTTGTGATACTGAGCCTCTAAAGTTGACACTCAAAAATTCTTCATCTCCCTGGATTTACATACGCTCCTTGGATCAAGATGGAGAGACAAAGACTAGTTCTTTTACCCTGAATTCTGGGTTGAGCTGTGAGTTGGTTTGACCAATAGAATTTGGAAAAAGTAAGCTTCTGAGACTTGCAAGCGCAAGCTTTAGAAGACTAGCAGCTTCTCTCTGTCTCTCTCTGTCTGTCTCTCTCTTTCTCTCTTTCCCTCTCCCTCCACCCCCTTCTCTCTCTTTTCCTTTCTTTCTCCCCCTCTCTTTTCTCTTTTGGTGCTGGGGATGGAACCCAGATTCTAATACATACTAAGTCAGCTGGAGTAGAAGAAGCCCAGCTAGCCCAAGCCCTCAATGCCACTAAGAAGTTCAAAGCAGCCACCTAGGGAGACCACATGGAGGAGCACCAAAGCATTGGACACATGATGAAACTCTTCTTGGTCTTCTCAACTCAGTCCAGTTTCCAGCAGAATTCAGCCAAGGGAATGACCCCATATAACAGCTCCTGGTCAGAAGAGCTGTCTAGCCAAGTCTGGCCCAAATTGCTGACCCATGGAGTTATGAAAAATAATAAAGTATTATTGTTTTGAAGCCACTAAATGTTGGGGTGGTTCATCACATAGCAAGAGATCAATTGAAACACTGTCTTTAGTGACGACAATGTGACCCAAAACACAGTGCAAGCCATTGCTTCTTTGATCATCTTGTTTGGCTCTTGTTAAGGTGACAGCCTGAGGACTGTCTGCACAGGAGCAAGCGAGTCCACAGTCTGCTTAGCTTCTTCAAAAAGCCACCTCTTGTCACCTGACTGCTTGCCACCCAGGCTGCAGCCAACCTTGGTCCTCGGAGCTAAGGAAGTCAGCCAGCTCTCTTGACATCATCTAGAGAGGAGGCTGGAATTCTGGGGCACTGATTTGGAAAGGAACAAGTAGGTCTATTACAATTCTTTTCAATCTGCTGCCTTATGTGATGTTACTCAAGCCTCATTTCCTTCGGTCCTTTGCTACTTGGGCTTATGTGCCCTTTTAAAGGCAATACAACTTCAATTAGCTGCAGGTGATTTCTAGCTCAACACCAGGATCCCTGTCTTGATCCGTCTTCTCCAAAAGTCCTTGGAGAAACTGTGGCATAATAGCTCTCCTTGCCAGCTCGGCTGCCGAACTCAAAGGATCCTGTCTGAAGATCCAGTGTTTTGCTCCTAGCCCTGGATATCTCTGTCCTGCATTCTGTGTCCCTAGGACACTCACAGAGTTCTTCAGGGTGCAGTTAATCCACAAGAGTAAGACCCCAGGAATGGCTGTGGCACACATCATCAGGTAAAGCCCCAATGGTTCAGGAGCAGTTTTTGTTGTTGTTGTTGTTGTTGTTTTGCAGTGATAGGAATCAAATCCCAGGCCTCATGTTCACTGTGCTTGTGTTCTACCACTGAGCTGCACTCCCAGCTCAGTAACACTCTTTTTTTAAAAAAAATATTTTATTAGTTGTTGAAGGACATTTACTTATTTATTTATATGTGGTGCTGAGGATTGAACCCAGTGCCTCACACATGCCAGGCAAGCGCTCTACCACTGAGCCACAACCCCAGCCCCAGTAACACTCTTTTTAACTGTATTAAATAATGACTGAGGCTGAGAAGAATCAGGGAACAAAACCATTTTACTAATCGGAGCTGAGTACTTATTCTAAACAAACTTAGTTTCCGTCAATAAAATACTAGTTAAGTAAACCATGATATTTTCACACAATGGAATAGTAACAGCTATAAAAATGCATGAGGAAGTTTTAAAAACATATTGATTTAGAAAGTTGTGGAGAGGTTTTCAAAATGATGTACATAGCATGCTTCCTTCTTGTCTGAAGGGTGCGGCCAACAGTAATGTATGTTTATGTGCATTTGTATTTGCATAAGTTCTGAGAGAATACACAGGAAATTGTAACAATGATTACCTCCGGTGGAGGAAAGAGGAGAGGGGTACAAGAGGGTAGATGAATGACATAGTGGATTGAACTGAACTTGAAACATTTTTATTGTTTTGATTTTTGAACCATGTGAATTGCATTACCTAGTCTAAAAAAATGCTGGGGGAGAAAAAGGGATACATACTTTGCTTAATTTGATTACAGAATAGCAGAAGAAGAAACACCAGGAGCAGAAACGTTGGATGGAATCACGCCTATTTAAACTGCTTGGAATCACTCCAGGATGAACAAAGCTTGCAAATGATGTGCAGGGGGCTAGGCGAAGGGGAAGCTTGGTCCTGTTTTCCAGGAACCCGCAGCCAGGATGTGCGCCCGAGGCGGGAGGTGCAAGAGGCAGGCTTCTACAGCCTAAAGCACTGCACAACACTGAGGACTGTGAGAATTCGTTTCCCATCTGGACTTAGGAATCTCACACTTCGACTTATGTGAATTTTAACTGACTTTCCAGATTCCATGAAAGTTATTCCAATCCAGATGTTCCCTGACAGGGAGAGTTCTCTAGCTGTGTTTCTGGGTGTCCTGGTCATAGGTGCAAGGTGGAAGGTTGGAATCTGTGCCTTGTGGGTCAGAGGGCTTGTAACTTTGGTATTAAACATGGACATGGGGAAATGGATTGTATTCATTAAATTAGCTTTCCTTTCCCCTTTTTATATATGCAGCAGAATAACTTCCTTTAGAGCAGGGTATACACAACCTGCCCATTTCAGCTAGGCTGTGAATGAATAAATGGATGGATTGTATGAAAACTGTGAAATAGCTGGGCACAATGGCACACACCTGTAATCCCAGCAGCTCAGGAGGCTGAGGCAGGAGGATCTCAAGTTCAAAGCCAGCCTCAGCAACTTATCAAGGCCCCTAAATAACTCAGTGAGACCCTGTCTCTAAATAATATAAAAAAGGGCTGAAGATGTGGCTCAGTGGTTGAGGGCCCCTGGATTCACCCCTCATTACCAAAAAAATAAATAAATGAAACCCAACAGCAAAATACATTTTATTTGCAAGTTGTTTGAAAAATTGTGGTAAGTACTCAAATGAAGACCCAGGTTTCTGACACGATAGTGCAGCTGTTGCCAGTAGAGGGCAGTGGTGCCTTTATCAATTAATAAAAGAATACACACACACACACACACACACACACCACCACCACCACCACCACCACCACCACACATACACACATTTCTCTGTTCCTTCTCTTCAGAGTTAGCTTCTTCCTATTATTTCTATCAGGCAGAATGGCCTGCCTTTGGTCAATTCCGAGACCAGTGATGGACAATTGAGGTCACAGTCCTTCACCACAAAGCTGACTTGGCAAACCCACCATGTACTGGAATGAACTTGAATTCTCCATGTTAATACCTCCTTAATAACATTCACAAATGATGAGGATTGTCTTCTGGGAATAGAGGACCCTGCCTCCTTCCCTCTCTCCTCTCAGGGCCTCTGACCCCTTTTTATCTCCTGACAGGCACCATATCTAATCATGGGAATGAGGGGTAGCCTCAGCAAGACCTGAGCTCTTTCCGGGTGGAGGGAGCAGGCAGGGACAAGCACTGGGCCATGATTGTAGGCTGTTCGAATATTCAAGTGTACAAAGAAGCGGCTGTCCTGTCCTTGCACTCTCAGTGAGGGAGAATCCTGCACACTTATAATTAACCTGTGCTGCTTCTTGCCATGGAGGAGTTCTCATCCCCTGGGGCCCTGAATCCAACCCACTATGTTCCTATCAGCACCAGATGATGTTGCTCCTCCTGCATTCCTTTCATCAAAATCTTTGGGAAATGAGACTTTCTATTCCAGAGTAAAAAAACTAGTCTTTCACCCCCCAAGCTGTTCTGGATTTCAGTTCGTCCATCTGATAGACAGAATTGGATGCACCACTGGCCACTTCCAAACCAGACAGTGTGTGCATAACCCTGTGTGCAGAGAAGGGCCCATGTTGGGTGCCTCCACATGCTTCAAGGGCACAAATCAACAAGTCAGGAGCCATGGGGTGCCCAGCAGCCCCGCAGATTGCCCAAGAGAAAGTGAATTCCAGAAAGTCGGGTATGTGTAAAATCAGGTTGGGCTAAACCGGGCAGAGCATGGTGTGGTGTATATATGAGGGTGTCAGGGCGAAAAGAAGTACTGCAGGGTCCAAATAATCAGCATCCTGAACATTTGCCCTAATGCACAAAGTGTTCCCTGTCCAGCACCTTGCCAAAACCTCCCTCTGGGTTGTAATGTGGGCTGGTGCAGGGATGGCCCCATTTTTAATCAAGTTAGGCCACTTACTTCAGAGCCAGTTCTCCTGGGTGCAGCCTTTCTGCTTCTATGAATGAGGACAAGGTACTTGTGGAAATAAGCAAGCCTCCTGCGTTTCACAGAGCAACAACAGAAAGTTCAGACTGGAGGATTTGGAAAGGGCTTTGGTGGGAGGCCCCCATGGGCACATCGTGTCACACTTCTAGGCATGGTAGGTGGCAGGCAAGGTGTCGCTAGCTGGAACCTTGCCCTGTTACAGAGATCAAGGGAAGAGCGGAAGAGGAGGAAGACATCAGTTTTGCTCTCTGAGGCACACATTGCGGGGTGCTGGGGGTTTAGGGTTCATTTGATTCAAATACTACAGATAACTATAAGCCTATATATGCTGTACCTAAAAATAACTATGCAGAGGAGTGGGATGGTCACAAAGCAAGCACCATCTACTCAACCCTAACCCTAACCCTCCTGACCCCCACCCCCACCCAGTAATGAAGACATCTCCTCTCCCAGGAGTTACCCACAGTAATTATTGGGACCCTTAGGGACTATCACTGGAGGCACTGGTTTATCCATGACCTGGAAGAGCTGGAGGGCAGGTGTAGTGAGCAGAAGGGGAGTCAGGTCAGAGCACACACAGGCCATACAATTGTGTGTGGCTGGTGCAAACTCCTGCCCTAAAGATATTTGAAACACACTTTAAGACACAGTCAAGGGCTGGAGCTGGAGCTCAGTGGTAGAGCGCTTGCCTAGCATGTGTGAGACACTGGGTTCAATTCTCAGCACCACATATAAATAAATAAAATAAAGGTCCATCAACAACTAAAAAATATTTTTTAAAAAAAGGCACAGTCAGCGGGGGGGGGGATTTCTCTTCACAGATAAGAAATTACTGAAAATATTAAAAATTGTTACTATACTCTTGTGCCTTCTTGTGTCACATTTCATAGATAAGTTTTCACACACATGTGACCTCACTTGATCCCCTTGTATGGGATACATACAAGACAGGATTTTTTTTTTTAACAAGTGAAGAAAATGAAGCCCCAAATAATAGAAGTGATTTTGCCAATGATTTGCAGCTGGCACACCCCTGGGCTAAAATTCAAACATAGGGCTTCTGACTAAATAAACCCAGAGTTTTCTTTTCTTTTCCTTTTGTAC
The DNA here is from genome assembly GCA_004024805.1 of Geosciurus inauris. Lineage (NCBI taxonomy): Eukaryota > Metazoa > Chordata > Mammalia > Rodentia > Sciuridae > Geosciurus > Geosciurus inauris. The sequence goes on along the minus strand of PVHX01007241.1, from coordinate 48,763 downwards.
TGGGGATTGAACCCAGGGATGCTTTACCCACTGAGCTACATCCCAGACCTTGTTATTTTTATTTTGAGACAAGATCTCACCAAGTTGCTAAGGGACGTGCTAAGTTGCTGAGGCTAGCCTTGAACTTGTAATCCTCCTGCTACCCCAGCCTCCCAAGTCAGTTGCTGAACCAGTTTTCTTTCTTTCTTTTTCTTTTCTTTTTCCTTTTTTTCTTTTTCTTCTTTTTTACTTTTTGTACCCAGGATTGAACCCAAGGGCACTTAACCACTGAGCCAAACCCCCAGTCTTTTTTTTTAACCTTCTTTTATTTTTTATTTTGAGACAGTGTCTCACTAGGTTGCTTAGAGCCTCACTAAATTGCTGAGACTGGCTTGGATTTTCCTGTTTCAGCCTCCAGAGCCACTGGGATTACAGGTATACACTGCCACACTCACCCTGGCTTTCTTTCTAGGGAGGGTACTGTGGGAGAAGGATGGTCTCAGTTTCTGGCCTAGGCCCCCCACCCCTTTTTTAAGGCCTTTTTGGATCCAGCTCCTAGGTAAGGTCAGCACATAGTTCCTGTGCACAGGCTGGGGGTTGTCAGTCGAGCTCCCTGTGATTTCAGGAAAATGGCTTGGCTTCTCTCCCCTGGTGTATGAGGAAGAAGGAAGGAATGGGCATGGGATGTAGGAGGGGTGAAGATGTGAGAGAAGGAGCCCTGGACTGGGAGTCCTGGTCCCAGAGTCCCGTCCTGAGTGAGCTTTCAGTTGTAGCTTGGGACAAGTCACCCTCTCTGAGCCTCAGATTATCCCTGTGTGGAATAAGGTTGCTTGTAGCTCTCAAGTGTTGGGATTAAATACCCATCTGTGTTCACATGTACATGTACACACAGTGGTGTAACCAGATTATGAGTATCAACACTAATTAATTCATTAAGTCATTAAGTAGTAATCACACACCTATTAGGTACAAAACAATGCTAGTACTCAATAATGGATCAAAGGTGAGCATAGCTTACTCGCATATTTGGCTCTTGGTGTAAACCAGAACATGAATGCTGAAATATACATATATATATTTTTGCTTTTGATTTTGCTGGGGATTGAAACCAGGAAACCCAGGCTGGCTTTGTACCTGCAATCCTCCTGCCTCAGTCCCTCAAGTAGCAAGGATTACAGGCATGTGTCACTGCACCTGGGCTAATGTTGGTATATTAATCTGTGTGTATCAAGAAGAGAGTTGGGAATTGATGCTAGATTATCAGTGAGCTGGGCTTGCAGGACATACTGAATTCCCACTTTAATGCCAGGTATTAGTAAGCTAACAGAGTATATCTTATTACACATTGGCTAAATTGAATATCTAATGGCACAGGGAACCACAGTGAAATCAAATGCACAAGCTTCGTGAACTTGCATAAGCCAAGTTCCCTAAGATTGGCTGAATTATGAATTAGCCCATAAGACACAGACCAAAAGCTACCATGTTGTCTGAACTCTCTCCATCATTAGTGTAGCAACATGACTGGAGATGAGAAGGGGTTAATAAATGGTGGTGATTTGCTGATAGAGATGGTTTTACGAGGCCTGGCAGGGTAAACATCTCTCCTGCACACTCCTGCCTCGTGCCATCATGGAAGGAGGTACTTCCTTCTACTTACCAATTGCACCCATCCACCTAATCCCACATGGAGCCAAAGTTAAGGGTGGGAGCCAGGAAGGAGAGCCAGTTCACCTAAGACACAGAGGTGGAGCCAACTGTCCCAGCCCACACAGGCCATCACAGGCAAGAGCCCTAGCCAGCCCTGCAATCCATGAGCTCCACACTGTGCATCTAGACACGTTTGTATATCCTCCCATTGTTTGCTTAATGGTAGACACATTTCAGTGGAAACCAAGACCTGGCTTCTCTGAAGCTCACCTGTTGTTTTGGAATTTATTTATTTGTACGTGGGGCCCCATCTCAGCAAACTGTTCCCTTCCTGCAGCCCGAGGGCTGATGTGTCCACGTCACTATCTCCACGGCAACTGATTGTGATATTACAAACAGCAGATTGTGCCTTGAGGTAGATAGCAAGTGGCCTGGGCAGGTAAAGTGGGCCAAGCAAACTTCCTGTTTCCAGGCAAAGGTCTAAAAGAAGAGCAGTAAAGTGTTCTCTCACCTCTGGGGCCTCCAGACATGCTCTTCTCCAGAGCAAGAAATATTTCACAAATTGTGGTCTTGTTTTTCCTCTTATTAGTCTTGCAAAGGGAGACCAGAACAGTTGTTTTCCTGACTGATCACCCCCTACCCTATCCCTATGACAAAGAAAAAAATCCTTGGTATGGTTATGAATGAACATAGAGTCTAGATATTTAAGTGTCCTTTCTGGTCATGGTGGCAAAGGACCATTTGGGGTCTACACTGTGTTATCCTCAAAGGAAAAGTGAAAAGCTAGAACACCAACAATTCACACATCTACCTAGCATAAATTCCAGAGCAGCAGGGACCTCCTCAGAGTGGTGGCAGTGTCCCCAACAGCCTGACCATCAGTTTCCTACAATCACCAGACTACCATTGGATCAGGTCCTCTTACAACATACTCCCCCGCCCCCACCAGGCATTTCCATTTGCTTTTGGTGTTTCCTATGTCACTAAGCTTAGAACCACCAACTCCTGCATCTTGACATTCTTCTAGGGCCATGGAATGGAATAATGAAGCTCAAAGGAAGTGGAGATAGGGGCCGATTCAAGTCTTCTGCTAGTACCCCTTTCAACCACACACCTATGACTTCTATGTCCTGCATCCAGAGCATGGCCACTGTTAGCTGGGCATTCTCAGCTGGGCTTCTGAGCCTTCTTAACTGAGTTAAGATCATGTAGTATCATGACTCAAATCTAAGTCTGTCCAACTGAGAAACTGAGCACTTAGTTCATCCTCATCCCTTGGATGTAGACCACGTCAGACATCTCCCAAGTGACTTCCATTTCCTAAAGCTAACAACTCTAATGTCCATACTCTTGGGAAGGGTGGTTAGTTGTCACACTGTAAGGAAACAGACACCCTAATGGTGTTTTGGAAAAAGGGGAACCCATAGAAGGCCTTCTCTGTGCCCACCAATACTGCATGTCCAAATCTTTCCCATCCTGCAAGGCAACAGTCCCAAAAGCTACCTGAAAGCCCTTCACAAAGCTTCCTTGAAACACACCTGGTAGGGACGTTGGCAAACCCACAACACCTGGCCCAAACCTCTCTCCAGGTATGTATCACATTCTATAGCAAAGCATACAACTTCCCTTCCCTACTAGTCTTTGTAAACTCCTTGAGGATGGAATCTATGTCTGATCATCTTTTATTTGCAGTGCTGGGGATTGAACCCAGGGCCTTGCATGTTAGGCAAGTGCTCTACCACTGAGCTACACCCTCTGCCCTTGTTTTATTTTAATTTTTTAATTTTCAGACAAGGTTGCTGAGGCTGTCCTTGAACTTGTGATCCTCCTGCCTCATCCTCCTGAGTTGAGGGATTACAGGTGGGTACCGCAATGCCTGGCTTATGTGGGATCGTCTTTATATCCTCTTTTGCCTTGAACATGGTAGCTGCTTAATAAACCAGAGTCCATGAATAAGCATCTATAATGTAATGGGCTGTGTGTGACTTCATCACCTAGACTATTTCCACCCACCCTCTCCTTTCATTTCTTAAAATGGCCTTATCTCTGCCTGCTCTTTGATGGATGTGCTGTTTCACACCCAACTGATGGCTTTTGTGCTGGGAGGCACCCTTCCCCACCTTTCCAATCCTCAGTGGAATGTGGAGATTAATGCTATCCAAGCAGTTGTTTTGTGAGCAGTGACTTCCCCAAAAAGGTATTCTTGTATTTTTCAATTAATAAAAACAGAGACCCCTTTTTGAGATTTTTTGCTTGTGGTTTTAGGATCTGCCCTGAGCTGGGGATGTAGCTTAGTGGTGGAGTGCTTGCCTAGCATGTATGACACACTGGGTTCCATACCCAACACCAAAAACAAAAAAACAAAAACAAAAAAACAAAGAGAGAGAGGGAGAGAGAGAAAGATCTCTCCTTTAGCTACAGGTGAGAAATCTTCCCTTCCAAGACTGCTTGATCTTTTCTTTCACACAAATCAAAGGTTTTGCTAATCTAATATATCTCTAGGACTGGCTGTTCCTTCTCATGAAACAGAAATGATCTACTTTTAGCTTTAGTTGCTTTTAGCTTTGACTACATGTGACAGAAACACAAAATATTGGTGTAAGTAAGATGGAAATTTCTTTCTTTTGCTCATCAGAAAAGTCTGAAGATTTTGATAGTGCAGGAGTACTGGGGGACCTTCCTAATGTCATCAGGGACCTAGGATCCTTCTATCTGGACTGCTATTCTCAGAACGTGTCTCTGACCTCATGGTTCAAGATGGCTGCTTGAACGCCAGCTTTCATGCCAACAGCTAACCAGCTAAAACAAGGTGGAAGGGTGCCTCCCAGCAGAAAAAAAAACAAGGAAATAGAAACGAAGAACCTATTTCTTCCATTCAAAGATATTTCCTAGGATTTGCCCATGACATTTCCACTAAATCTATAAGGGAGGCTGATAAATGTCATTTTTCTTTTGCTAAGTTTGGAAATCCTAAAATTTAGAATCTTTTTCTAAGGAAGAGGGCAATAGTAAATACTGAGAACAACTAACTGATTTGCCTTTGCTCTCTTCCTGAATAATTAATTTTTCATCTTGAGGGAACAGTTTTCTCATTCCTCAATAGTAAGGGTAGGCAGGATCTCTATGTCTCTCTTTGCTCTTCACAGATTCTGGAAACTGGTCCAGGGGACAGGGACTTTGGTGGGGCTAAGGGACTCCAAAATAGAGTGGAGTCAGGAGACTTTCCCAAGACACATGGAAAATAAAGCCATACAATGGCCTTGACCCTTCTTTAGGAGGCTCAGCTGGGTGTGAGTCAGAAGCAGAGGCTATCAGTCACTTTCACCGTGTTGGTGTAGGCCAGGGTGGGGGAGGCACAGGAGTCCTGGCCAAAAGCACCCCAGGAAGCCATAGATAAGAAATCTGTGCCTGATGGCACTGGGTTCCAGTGCGCACTTTCCAGCAGCAGCACGTGGACCTGCAGCAAGCTTCCCTGGTGCCATCTTGCCTCTCAGGGCCAGAATGACACCACCTGGAACAGCCAGCCACCCCCACGCAGTGTGGCAGTCTCCTGACACCTGGCAGGTAGCTTGGGTGCACAAGAGGCAAAGCACACAGCTGAAACCATTCTTGGGGGTCCTGAGTTTGCAGGCAAATGGATCCTTGCCTGGGCTGGTGGTTACGTGCAGACTTTGCTGTTATCATCCTGAAGCTGGCCCAGCCCCTCCTGGTCTGATGCTGCCTAACTGAGTGGGACCTGACCCCCCACTGATGTTTTCTCCTCCACAGAGCCTCAGGAAAGGTATTTGGGCTGGCAGTTTTTCCTGCCTCCTGTTTCAGGACGCCAGGTCCTCTGAACATCCCACAAACAGAGGGGTGATGGTTCCATTTTTTAAACTACTTATGAACATACAAGTATCCGGGAGAGCCAGTATATTCCAGTTGTAGGATTATCTGGGGCTGGAAAGCAAGGTGCTATGGGTTCTAGCTGGGGTTCAGTGGACCTGCAAAGGAAGAGGTATAGCCTTCTTCCTGAAGTGCCTTTTGCAAGGAACAGAGGTGCTCCTATTCAAATGGCACATATGGCGCTGGGGTGGATCTCAGTGGCAGAGCCTTTGCCTGGCATGTGTGAGGCCCTGGGTTCCATCTGCAGAAAAAGAAAGTCAGGAAACAGACACAAATGAGGCATATGGAAGCTTTCCAGATGTCAGTCCTTCAGAAACGTATTCTCCCTTCATGCATGGGATGACACCTCCTGTCTTCAGACAAGTTAATTATTCTTATTCCTCATTTACAGATGAGGCTGCTAAACCCCAGCTTCTAGGAAGGGACATTTCCTGTTCTATCTGTACATTCTTGCACATGTCACAAAACCCCTCGAAAGAGATACTGGGGCCAAGGTCAAGTCCAGCCCTAGTGCTGGATCTGTAATGTTGGATCCTTTTCTTGAAAAGACTGAAGTTAGAGAGTTCACTCCGAGGGACAGTTAGACTTCTTCACTATCATGCAGGCTCCCCCTATTCCTCTAACTCTCCCTCCTCATTTTGTAGTGTGTGGTACTGGGGATGGAACCCAGGGTCTTGCACATGCTAAGCAGGTGCTCTAGCACAGACCTACACCCCTAACCTCCTCCTTTTTTTTTTTCCCTCTTCTGCTTGACAAAAGTGTTGTCCTTTAAAAATGAAATCTACAAGCTGAGCCTGGTGGCTCACACTGTTAATCCCAGAGACTTGGGAGACTGAGGCAGGAGGATCAGGAAAGACTTAGCAACTTAGTGAGGCCCTAAGCAACTTAGTGAGACCCTGTCTCAAAATAAAAAATTAAAATAAAAAGGGCTGAGAATGTGTCTCGTGGTAAAGCACCCCTGGGTTGAATCCTCAGAGGAGGGAAGGAAGGAAGGAAGGAAGGAAGGAAGGAAAGAAGGAAGGAAAGGAGGGAGGGAGGAAAAAAAAAAGGGAAAGAGTAAGAGAAATCTATAACTGGGCCCAATGGTACATGCCTGTAATCCCTGAGACTTGGGGGCCTAAGGCAGGAGGATCACAAGTTTAAGGGCAGCCTCAGCAACTTAGCAAGACCCTGTCTCAAAATAAAAATAAAGGACTGAAGTGTCTCAGTGGTAGAGTACTCCTGGGTTCAATCTCTAGTGCCACCAAAAAAAAAAAAAAAAAAAGAATTAAAGAAAAGAAAGAAAGAAAGAAGGAATCTTCATTCATATGTCTTAATTCTTCCCTAATCCCTCACCAAGTCCAGCTCCTACTCTTCTTCCCAAAGGAAACCCCATTGCCAGTTTAGGGTGTGACCTCCTGGTCCCACCCACACAGCTACCCATAGGCATGTAAAGGATCCTCCCTCTCTTTTCCCTATAAAGGTTGGAGAGAGCGATGAGTTTCAGGTACCCTCTGCACCAGATGCCCAGTGCTTTCCTCTTCCTTGCCGTCCTCTAAGAATCACCCCAAACAGGCTCACTACAGCCGTTACCCACTGCACTTTAACTGAATTCTCTCTTCCACCCACCATCCTCCGGCACACCCTGGATCTTCAAGGGAGAGGCAGCCCAGCGAAGACAACAAGTGGCATTAGTCCAACAGGCAGGAGGCCTTTCCGGGGTGTGGTGGAGAACCACAGAGGACTGAGCTCCTGCAAAATACTAGCCAGGGGCCAGGCATCATAGGACTGTTCCCGGCCTGCTTCTGAGAAGTATTCCAGGCTGGAAAACGACGGCATGACCTTTCCAGATAGGCAAAATCAGACAGAGAATTAAATGTGCTTGAGGGCGCTGTGACTCCTGTACCAGTTAGGACTTTGCCTCACAGAAATCTCCTGCTCTGGAGCATGTTGTGCCTGGGTCTCTCTTTTGGTTTTAGGAAAATGAGGTATAATAGAAAGGCCACTAATACTCATCATTAGGATGCCTGGGTTCTGCTGTTCTTGCAGTTAATTAAGATCTTCTCGTGTCTTATGTTATCTCCATATGAAAAAGGAATGGGGACTATATCCCATTTCTCCTTGGAGTTTCTAAGTTTCAAAAGTCATATTTTAGCTGGATGTGGAGGTGCATGCTCACAAGCCCCACAACTTGGGAGGCTGAGTGAGGTAGGACGATTGCAAGTTCAAGGCCAGCCTCAGCAACTTAGTGAGACCTGTGTCAAAAGAAAAAGTAAAAAGAACTGGGGATGTAGCTCAGTGGTAAAGCACCCCTGGGTTTAATCACCAGTACAAAAAAAAAAAATGTATTTTGCAAGGAAAAATCTAGGAAGCAATGTAGCATCGTTCAACAGAAAGAGCATAGCCTTCGATCCTGGCTCTTCTCCTTTCTAATGGGGGTCCTGCCGAGGTTTTTTTTTTTTTTTTTTTTTTTTTTTTTTTGGAAACATCTCCAAGTCTTAATTCCATCCCTACATACTTTAAACTAGTACTTTAAACTGATGTTACAAAGTGATTCCAAGAGGACCAAATGAGATAATATAGAAGGAGCTAGGCTGGTTCCTGGCACATGATGGGTATTTGGTACAAGGTTGGTTTCATAACCAGTTTTGTTTTCTTTGAGAGAGGCATTGTCTGCCTCCAATTAGTTTAATCCAGTGTACTTCATGCATTTTTTAAAAATATGAAATTCTTTCTACACTTCTGAATCCACAGACTGTCAAAACCCCTAGTCTTAGTGACAGGCTGAAAGGTTTTTAAAAATGTTCATAACAATGGTTCATTGAGAAAGTGCTGCAAATGAAATGAACAGCTGAGGAAATTTTCCAGATAATTCCCAACTCAAATCGGGTAATGCCTGGTCTGATTGATCTGGACAGTTGTGTCAGATCTCTGCCCTATCTTGCCTTAAAGCAGCCCAGTTATTTCACAAATTCTTTGTTTCATTTTTTTAAGATTTAATGTTGGTTCATTATTTCAGACTGTAGGGGTAGCTCAACAATGTTCTCTTTGAAGGAAAGAAAATGGCTGTATCTCTTACTCAAATGTTGCTTTGAAAGAACATAAAAGTCCAAATAATAATTATAATAGCCTTGCTAGAAAGTGTCTTTTAAAAAGCCAGAAATGCAGCCTTATCTATTGTCTCATTTGTTTTTGTTGGGTTTTCATAAAAGACTCAAGCCTTATATGGGTACTACCAATTTATATGAGAAAAGCAAAGCTCAGAGAGGTTACCACAGTGGTCCAAGGTCACACAGTGAAGCTACTGTCAAATCTGAACCACAGTTTCAGGTGTGGTTAAGAAAGTTTAGAGAACTCCTTCCATACTTTGGGGCAGGTCCAGCCTCACAAGAAGAGATATATATGTCTTGACCCCTATATAATTTTAGGCATGCTGGGGGACCACCCTTCCTCCCTCTCTATCCACTTTAGCCAAAATAATCTCTCCCACTTAGATGCCTGAAGTGATTCATCCCTTGGAGGGTTCCCAATCAGAGGTCCAAAGTTGATCTAGGGTTGGTTGCATCAAATCCATTGAGTCAGCAGACCCGGGGTGGAAACTGCTCCTCAAAGGTGAGGCACAACCCGGATTTAGAGCCATTGCTTTAAACTGAGCCATGTCCTGCCAGCTGCCTTAATTTGAAAAGAAACAACACCTAGGGGGAATACGCCACAGAGTTGCTGGGCCCTTAGTGCAAAACTCCTCCAGTCCTGAGAGATGGGTCTCAGTAAAAAGGTTCAAATATGCTTAGCAACGCTAGTCGTGCTTTTGCCTTGTTGCAGACCGTAGTGTAAAGGCTCTCCAAATTCTTTTTTTTTTTTTTTTTTTTTGGTACGGGGGATTGAACTTAGGAGCACTCGAGCACTAAGGCACATCCCTATCCCTATTTTGTGTTTCTTGTAGAATAGGGTCTCACTGAGTTGCTTAGTGCCTTGCCTTTGCTGAGGCTGGCTTTGAACTTGGAATCCTCCTGCCTCAGCCTCTCAAAGTGCTGGGATTACAGGCGTGTGCCACTGTGCCCAGCTTCTCTGAATTCTTAATAAATAATTCATCAGAATATTATTGTTATGCATTTGTAGGTGGTTTTAGAGTATACAAACTCCTCAATATGTTGGTATCATTTAAGTAATACTTGAAGACGTTAAAATACAGTACTAATATTTCTTTTAGGACAAGAACACTGACACACTAGAAAGGGTTCAAAAATTACCTAGTTTTATGGCTCCTGATCCTGACTCTACCACGTCCTTGTTGCCTGACGTGGTGGGGCATACCTGTAATCCCAGGAGCTCAGGAGGCTGAAGCACGAGGATCTGGAGTTCAAAGCCAGCCTCAGCAATTTAGTGAGGCCCTAAGCAACTTGGCAAAACCCTGACTCTAAATAAAATATTTAAAAAGGTGTGTTTAAGAAAGTTTAGAGAACTCCCTCCATCCTTTGGGGTAGGTCCAGCCTCACAAGAAGAGATATATATGTCTTGACCCCTACATAATTTTAGGGATGTGGCTCAGTGGTCAAGCACCCCTGGGTTCAATTCATGGTACCAAAAAGAAAGAGAGAGAGAGAATGAGAATGATAAAAAAGAAAGAAAAAATAGTGTCCTTGTTAAAATCATAGATCCCCAGAAATTCTGCTTCTGTGGGTCTTATATCCATAGGGGTCTTGGAACCAATGCCTTACAGATACCAAGGGACAAATGTGTTTCATGAAGCAAGGCACTATGACCTGCAAACAAGACAGGACAAGCACCAGAAGGCAGGCAAGCATGAGCATCCCTGTGAATTCTACACAGCTAAACGTCCTCTGATTACTTTAATTCCTGGACTTCCCTCCCCTGCGGGCACTGTGTTCTCTCGCAGTGCCTGCAATGGTGTGCATGTGCGCATGCGCGAGCTGCCTAGTTAACAGGTGCCGCCAACACCAAAACCGGTATTTGAGGTGCTTTAACCTTTAGTTCCCTTCTCCTGGTGTCCTTTCTAACCCTAGAAGTCACACACGGAGGAATGCAAGGACATAACTTGGACAGGTGAGAAGGCCAGCACATGTGACACGGCCAGTTACTTCCTCATTGAGTCAACAATGATTTTATAACTGGCTCCTGCAGGGCTGTCATTGTTAGGCACTCAACTAACCAAGGTCGGTTAGGTCAAGATCTGTCTCTTCAGCAGTCCCCAGACTAGTAAGAGAGAAAAGACATCTGCAATAATGAGAACACAAAAGACAAGAGTAGCGAGTGCTCCACAAGGAACGAGAAAGCCCTATGGGACTTGGAAGTGGTGCACCTAGCTTGGACAATCCCAGAAAGCTTCCTGGAAGAAGCAGAATTTGAGTTCCTGCCACTATCATGCAACTCCTCTGAGCTCCAGGACCAGTCACCCAGTCCTACTGGGATATGTTCCAGGAACCATCTCACAGTTCTGGCTCCCAACTAAGAAATGGTACCCTTAGGTTGAGCCAGCCCAGGGTCCTGCAGCCACAGTCTCTAACCACTTATTCCAAGAAATCGGTCAGATTTTCCTGAATGAATTTCTGCTTTACAGTGGTGAGGGCTGGGGGCTGGAGGCTGGGGAAATCGGGATAGTTGTGCAAGTTAATGCCCTGATTTCTTGCCTGCTTCTTCCCTGTGTTCTCAGGCCCAGCCCCTAGGAGACAGCCTAGCTGTACAGAAAGAAGAAAGGACCCTGTGCTGGAGACAGGATGATAATGAAGTCAATGAAGCATGGCAGGAGAGGAGATAAAGGCGCTTTCTTGAGCCTGACTGCTCTGGGTGACTTGTCCAGTTCATTTTTCTCCTCCCTCCTTTCCTTTCCCCCTCCCTCACTTTGTTGGCTCTAAAGGTCCCAAAAAGATGTGTGATCATGTTCATCTGAGATTGGCATAGAAGATTGCCAGAAAGCCCACGTCCCTAGCTATAATTGTCTCTGGCATTCCTGGAAGAAGACACAAATAGGGGATAATGTTGTCCTGGGCTTAGACAGGGGATGTGAGAGAGGTAAAAGCAGAGAAGGTAAGAGGCACAGCCAAGACCACTCAGAACCCTAAAGAGCATCTGAGCCTCCAGAAGCTCAACTGAGCACTGTTCCCGTGATGGTTAATTTTTTCCCAATCATTCATCCATTTCTCCACTCCACAAAGATTTCTCAAACACCTAACATAATTACAGATGCTGCCACAAAATTATTGTTTTTACAGTGGCCATTTTATTTTAGTTTTTTCAGTATTAGGCATCAAATTTAGGACCTCCATGTCCTAGGCAAGCTCTCTATCACTGAGCCACACCCCTAGCCCACCTTTGATTATTTTCAAATATTAATCTCAAGATAAACTGTAACACAAAGTAAGAGAAGAAAGTCTTTGATAAAATTTTAAGCCTGATTCCATTCGTTTTAAGACAGTTTGCACATGCCTGGTTCAACTCCTTTTAACAGTGCAAAATTCCATAATCACTGAACTGATTTATTCTCCAAGAACCAATACCCACATAATATTTGCTGTTATTAGCAATGTGTTTATTTGTTTATTCATTCATTCATTTGGAAAACATTTTATAAGTATGTCATGCTACTAAGTTCACTCAGCTGGGAGAATGGAGTTCCTGATAGGGAGGTGGACCACCAGTTGGCCCCCAAACAGAATGAACATCTCTTCCTTGTCCAGCACTTGATAGCTCCTGTCTTGCTGCACTTTGCCTGGACCCATATGAAGAGGTCCCGCAGACCCCTGCACACAGTAAAGAGTTGCATTGACTGTACCAGGGCCCCACAGCTGCAAACAAGTGCCAGACACACCCGAACAGATTCTCACACAAAGCAAGCACGTAAACAGTATGCCCAGGAAAGAGGAGGAGAATTCAGACTTCTCCATGGAAAATCTGCTTAATGTCTAAGAGCATAGACTCCCTCCCATTGCCCACGGGCAAGCATTCAAGGCCTTTACAGAGGAAGGAATGAAGTTATCTGACCTGAGGAAAAATGATCAAGATGAAGTAACCACTCACAAAGGTATGCTCCTGACCTTTCAAAGGCCCTTTGTATCATTGCTGGTGGGGGATGGATACAAAACCCTTAGGGTCGGGAGAGGAGGGAGGCAGCTCAAGGAGAACGGGTGGGTGGTTTAAATGGAAGCCAGAGTTGCAGGCACCATCATTCACCTCTTTGGAACTGAGGCAGAATGGAGACTAAAAGCCTTTGGAATAACTTTCACAAGTAACTTCAACCAGGGCATTTAAGTAAAGGTGGGGGTGAGGGGGACACAACCCTGACTCCACCAGGAGGTAGGAGCAGAGATGAGGAAGGAAATGGCCCCCAGGACTTGGGGCCAGGTTTTGGCCCAGGCTTCAGAATGGATGGGGCCTCTCCCAGCCACATCAAGGTTACCCCAGTACATTACCCAAGACCGTGCACAGATGAGGCTCTGAATTACTCATTAGCCAGCTTGGGTACTGGCCCCCATGTCCCTGTCCTTGGCCACAAACAGATGAAAGCCAAGCCGCCAGCTCAGGGAGAGGCAGGCCTGATAGTTGGGTAGCTATCTCAGCCTCTGGCACTATCAAAGCCTGGTGCAGCCAAGACAGAGCAGGGAGGCTGGGCTCCCTAACACGTCTGTGCCCTGTATATCTCCTCTCCTCTTACCCCTCATCCAAACAAACAGAGAAAAAAAATCATTAGTGGAGAAGGGACTTTAATAGATGGCTCCAGTGGCAAAGAGTGCTTGAGTCAGCTTCTGCAAGGACATGCCAGGATTTGCTGATGAGAAAGAAGAAATCTTTCGGAAAGAAAGTCCATGGAATGCATTGCTCTCCCTTAGCTCAAGGCTGAGAAAAAGGCACCTCAGATGCAGATTCAAGGTACAACCAAACCATCTTGAAGTCTTGGTCCTGCCCAATCTGCCTTCCTGCCTCCTGCCCTCCCTAAGGGGCCATTAGTCAGTATGTGGCCATGTCTACCCAGCTTGTCCAAGCTCTCCTCACACTCCTCATTGGCTGAGTTAGAGAGGTCTAGAAAAGAGCAAGACTTTCCCTCAACACTCTCACAGAATCTGTTTGGCCACCAAAAGTCCCCAGTCCCCACACTCCCAATCCTGACCCTGGAACCAAATTCATGACTGGGCTACTCTCTCTCGATCATGTGTTTTCGTCCACTGTCCATACATGGAAGTATCAGGTTGATACTCTGGATAGAAAAAACAGGAGAAGAAAGGGGCTAGTATTCAAAGCCTTCCAGGGTCCCTGCTCTTGGCTGTCAAGCTCCTTTTTGCAGATTAGCTAACAGTAATAAAACACTCACAAGGACCTAAAGGTCAGAGCTGAAGCAAAGACCACCCAGGAAATCTTCATTCATCCCATTTCAAGAATTGGTGACTGTAATGTGACAGTTGTTTAGTTAATTATTGAGGTAAATAAAAAGACCTAGCCCCTGATCTCAAAAAGTTTCTAAACTTGGGTAAGAATCACATAAATAAGCAATAATTAGAACAGGGAGAGTTGCTGTGTACTGAGCACCTGTAATGTGCTCTGATGCTCACAGCTACCATGTAGGATTGCACTGCAAAATAGGAGACTCAAGCTTGAAGGCTGCAAGGCCAGGTGACAGGCCAGGAAGCATTCTCAATGTAGCAGGTAGATCGAAAAATAGACATACTCAGTGACACTGGTTAAAACATGGCAAAGCAAACTTTATGCAGAGCCACCAAGACACATATAGGGGCCAGGCACTATAATCCCAGTGACTCCAGAAATTGAGGCAGGAGGATTGCAAGTTTGAAGCCAGCCTTAGCAACTTAGCAAGACCCTGTCTCAAAATGAAAAATAAACATATATGGGGATGTAGCTCAGTGGTTCAATTCCCAGTACTGCCCCCTCCCAAATACATATAGGGGCCATGACAATGGAATTTCCAGTAGGGAAGAGAAACCAAGCTCCAACCCACACACAGCATGGGCAAGTGGAAAACAGGGTAAGATCAGTGGATGGAGATTCACTAAGGGGAGGCATGGGTAAGGGGGATGCTGGCTAATCCAACAGTAGAATTCTTGCTGCAGACATCACTTGGGGGATGGCAAAGAAGGAGGGACCTTATCAGATATGGGGGTGGGAGTGTTCCTTGCTTAACTGTACCAAATACAATGGACTTTCTTCTTGGTCAATGCCAAGCCAGAAGATAAAAGAATGGAGAAAGACTTATTAACCCCAGAAAGTAAAGAGAGCACCTAGTTATCTGCAGAGCAATGCTGTCTTCCAAGAAAGGGGATTTTATTTGGTGAGCCTGTACATATTTGTATAGGAAGGCAGGTGCCTATAATGCCAGGTACCTGGGAGGTTGAAGCAGAATCATCAGCCTAGGCAGCTTACCCAGACCCTGTCTCAAAATAAAAATTTAAAAATGATCTGGGGATATAGACTATTCCTGGGTTCAATCTCCAGTACTCACCCCCACCCCCCGCCCGCGCTCCCCTACACAGCCCTTTAGGGGTGAGCATATTCCTGAGCATGCTCAGTTTAGGACGTACATATCTGAGCATGATCAGATCAGGGGTTAAGTTTAAGAAGGAAAGATGGCAGACACATTTCTGGAGCTGCTCAAGGTCATAAAGTACATGCTGAAAGGTTAAGATGGTAGACAAGAATGCT
The DNA here is from genome assembly GCA_004024805.1 of Geosciurus inauris. NCBI lineage: Eukaryota > Metazoa > Chordata > Mammalia > Rodentia > Sciuridae > Geosciurus > Geosciurus inauris. The sequence continues at coordinate 33,604 of PVHX01007241.1, read as the reverse complement.
TCTGGGCATTCTCAACTCGATATTTTAATAAGCCAAATTTGCTCTGAAAGCTAAAAGAAAAAATCTGCGTGGCTCAGTGATCTTGAAGATGGTTGGTTCTTCATGAACTTCTCCAGAGTTTTAGCTGAAATGAAAGGAAAGGACACTTTGAAGGTGTGTTAATGTAGAAGTTTACTGCTAAAGGATTTCACCTATCAGCTAAAAATTCAGCCTGGTTCTTTGCTAAAACTGGATTTGACTGGACATGGTGATAATCCCAGCTACTTGAGGAGGCCGAGGCAGGAGGATCAAAAGTTCAAGGACAGCCTGGGCAACTTAGTGAGACCTTGTCTCAAAATAAGAATTAATTTTTAAAGGAGTCTGGGGAGGTAGCTTAGTGGTGGAGTGCTTGCCCAGGATGTGCCCTGTGTTTAATCCCCAGTCCTGCAAAACAGGACAAAGAAAAACAAAACAAAACTGAATTTTACAAGGAAGTGGCTAGATGGGTCTAGGGAAAGGTTAAGGAGCCTGATGACAGTTTGGTTAGGCAAGAATCTGTTAGGTCAGAGGCAGACGAGAAAAAAGCGCACATCAGCCGTCTTGCTCCCGCCTCTCCCGCAGCTGGGGCTGGCTGCGCACAGCCCTGCCTGGGCGCCCAACCCCTGGGGGCACTTTCTGAAAGCTCCTCATTCCCTCTCCTACTCTGTGGCAGAACGCAGTACGCATGCGCCAAACACGCCAACACAGCAGCCTCCAGTAGCCAATACAGAAAGAACAGTGAACCTCCAACATGAGAACTGCCATGACTCCCAGCTCATCCCAGAAGGACTCTGACCTCACCAGCCTCACCTAACCAATCTCAGAGGACACTGGACTCTAGACCAACACCTCTTCCTGCCCCAGGCCCTTCCCTTCCTGCCTCAAGCCTTCCTTTTCCGTATGGGGGGGGGACCCTTTAAATTCTGTATGCCATGAGGTTCCAACGCCATTTTCTGCCTGGTCAAGCCTGGTGACTGCGGAGAGGGGGGTGGCCTGGGAGCGTCCTTCCCAGAATAAAGCCTGTTCTGGTTCTGTTTTACTTCCATGTAGTCGTTTGGCTTTACAAATTGGTGCTGAAACCCAGGAGAGTTTTTAAACCTCCCCCCTGCAGTGGGGTAGAGGCAGACTCTCTGAACCAGACCGAGAGCCACTCTCTGCCCTCCGGACCGACAAAAGTGAGGTACGCTTCCCTCAACCCATTTCCCTTGACTCCCCAGCTTCATTCCCATCTGCACCAGGGGGTCTACCTGGAAGTCACACGTGTGCATAGACCCCTGCCTGAGGCCACGGGAATTGGAGCAACGTCTCCAGTCCTTGTGAGCCATTCAATTCTGTTTTGGGCCCCAAGGAGTTTACAAGGATGCTTGAGCCCCTTGCTTGGCGCCCCCATTTTCTGGTGGACTTGAACGGATTTTGGACGCCTTTTTCCGTTCTTGCCCACTTCCGTGAACACTGAGGAGCCATGGGAAACGCCAGCTCTTCTCCAGACCCCAAAACTCCTTTGGGCTGTCTGTATTACACTTTTGAGGAGCTAGGATTTGCTAAGGACCTACGCCGTGAGCGTCTAGTCCTCCTTTCCACTGAAGTCTGGCCTCAGTGTGGCTTAGACAATGGATCAAAATGGCCTCCAAAGGGAACTTTTGATTTTCAAATCCTCACTGATATGGCTAATCTTTGTCACCAGACCAGGAGATGGACAGGGGCTCCTTATGTTCAGGCTTTTTGGGAAGTACGCTCTTGCCCCAACCTTTATTCCACCTGTTCTGTTCTTCAAGTTATCTTTGCTAGAGAAAATCCCACACCCCCTTCCCAATGTTTTTGCCTATCTTCTTCCTCTCTCACTGATCCACCTGAGCTGCTCTCAGCCCCACCTGTCCGCCATCCCCCTCCTCCTGTAGCCACAGCTCTTGCCCCTCCTCCTATAGCCACAGCTCCTGCCTCTCCTCCTGGGAGTCCACCCCCTCCAATGGATCCCTTCATTCACCTACTCCCCTCTTTCCCTGTTAGCGCCCACACCCGTTCCCACCAGGCTCCCTTGTCAGCTGACCCTAAGCTTCTCTGTCCCCTCAGGGAAGTGGCAGGTGCTGAAGGAATTATTCAAGTTCATGCTCCATTTTCACTTCAGGACCTCTCCCAGATTCAAGAGCATCTTGGGTCTTTCTCTGCTGACTGTTTTACTTACATTAAGGGATTCCGCTCTCTCTCTCAGACTTACAGTCTTACCTGACATGATGTCTATGTTATTCTCTCTGCCACTCTTACCCCTGATGAATGCTCTCGCATCCAGCAGGCTGCTCGGGACCATGCTGATCAAGTTTGTTTAACAGACATAACTCTTCCTACAGGTGAAGCTGCTATTCCCCTAACTGAACCCAACTGGAATTATCAGGATGGCCAGCAGGGGCACCGTCACTGCGCCCACATGATCCAATATCTAATAGCAGGCATGCAGGCAGTGTCTAATAAAGTGGTTAATTTTGATAAGCTCAGAGAAATCACCCTGAATCCCAATGAGAATCCAGCTCTATTTCTCAACCACCTTACAGAGGCTCTCACCAAATATACTAAGCTGGATCCTGAGTCTCCCTCTGGGGCTACAGTGCTAGCAACCCATTTCATCACCCAATTGGCCCACGACATTAGAAAAAAGCTCAAACGAGCTGAGGAGGGCCCACAAACCCCTATCCGGGACCTGGTAAAAATGGCCTTTAAAGTCTATAATGCCTGAGAGGAGTCAGCTGAATTAGCCAGGCAGGCCCAATTACAGAAAAAGGTAACACTCCAAACCCAAACCTTGGCAGCAGCCCTGAGGCCTACAGCTCCAACAAGAGCTTTAAGGGGGAACCCGCGATCCCCTCTGCTGGGGGCTTGCTTCAAATGTGGACGTGAGGGTCACTGAGCCCGCCAGTGCCCAAACCCATGGCCCCCTCCTGGGCCGTGCCCCACCTGTGAGCAGATAGGACATTGGAAAAGTGACTGCCCCATGGCTGGCCCTTCCTCGGTGCCTCTATGTGGGGGTGTGACCAACCAGGTAGCACTCTCTCCTGAACTCTTGGGGTTTGCAGAAGACTGAAGCAGCCCAGACTTAAAGACCCCCATCACCCTCGCTGAGCCCAGGGTAACGCTCCAGGTAGCGGGTAAGTCCATAACTTTTCTTGTGGACACGGGGGCTACCTATTCTGTTTTGCCTGCTCACTCTGGGCCTTTGTTTCCTTCCCAGGTCTCAGTTATGGGGATTGATGGCCAACCCTCCTTCCCAAACCGAACTGCTAGGCTGACCTGTGCCCTGGAGGGACATCCTTTTACACACTCCTTTCTGGTTATTCCATCCTGTCCAATTCCTCTCCTAGGCAGAGACATTCACCAATTATTAGAGGCCATTCTCCAATTGCATCCCCAAAATGCCACCGCCCAGTTTCTCTTACCTCTAATCTGTACTCTTTCTAATGATCTGACAGCACCTACTACACCATTACCCCCAGACCTAGTTGATTTCCAAGTCTGGGACACCTCCAAGCCAGTCATAGCCTCTCACCACAAGCCTGCCCATATTCAGTTAAAGCCGCACACTAAATATCCTTCCCGTCCCCAATTTCCCATCTTCAAAACCCACAGGGAGGGACTTAAACTCATCATAGACAGACTACTTGCCCAGGGACTCCTCATACCTACTGACTCTCCATGCAACACTCCCATATTGCCAGTATGTAAGTCCTCAGGAGTCTATCGCTTGGTTCAGGACCTCCGCCTAATTAATGACGTAGTTATTCCCATCCACCCAGTGGTTCCCAATCCTTACACTCTTCTCTCTCATATCCCCCCCTTCAACCACCCACTTTACTGTCCTAGGTCTTAAAGATGCCTTCTTTACAGTGGCCCTGCACCCTGACTCTTATTACTTCTTTGCCTTCACATGGGAAGACACTACCTCTTTAAGGTCCCAACAGCTAACATGGACAGTTCTACCTCAAGGCTTCAGAGACAGTCCCCACCTCTTTAGGCAAGCTTTGGCACAAGATTTAACTGCTTGTGACTTGGGGGATAGCACCCTTCTTTAGTATGTGGATGACCTTCTCCTATGCAGCCCATCCCCTGAGACTTCCCAGGCACACACTGCTCAGCTTCTCAATTTCCTGGGGTCATAGGGCTATCGTGACTCTCCGACTAAAGCCCAACTCACTGCTACCTCAGTCACCTACTTAGGTATACTCCTCACTCTAACCTCTAAAGGTCTGATGACTGACAGAATTCAAGCTCTCTAGGACCTACAGCCACCTGAAACAGCAGATTACATCCATTCCTTCCTGGGTCTGGCCAGCTTTTTCAGGCATTGGGTCCCCAACTTTGCACTTTTGGCTAAGCCCTTATACCAGGCAGCTAAGGAGACCCCTCATGGGCCTCTCACTTCTCCTACCTCAGTAGCCAATGCCTTTTATAAGCTCAGGGATGCCCTCATATCCTCTCCCACTCTCTCTCTCTCCCTAACCCTAATCATCCTTTCCACCTTTTTATGGATGAAAGGCAGGGTATTGCCTTTTGGACCTTGCCAATTGGACCTTCCTACAAGCCAGTGGCATACCTCTCTAAGCAGCTGGATGCTACAGCTCGTGGATGGCTGCCATGCAGCAGAGCTTACTAAAGAAGCCCTCAAGCTTACCTTGCTCCAACCAGTAACTATTTTCTTTTCTACCCATAGGCTACAGGACCTCTTAAGTCACAAAGCTCTCCCACTTCTAAGCCCTTCGAGAATTCAAGAATTTCACCTTCTCTTTATAGAGAACCCCAACATTACCCTCTGTTATTCTTCCTCCCTCAATCCTGTCACACTCCTCCCACTATCCTCTCCCCCTTCAGATGCTAATCATTCCTGTCCGCAGATATTGGAGGCCCTGCAATTGCCTTGCAAGGACCTCTTTGACTATCCACTCTCCACACCTGACTTAACCCTTTTTGTGGATGGCAGTTCCACGATGGGTCATGATGGACACCCCAGAGCCGCATATGCAGTAGTCACCGCTGCCTCAGTCTTAGAAGCCAGCTGCCTTCCTGAAGGAACCACATCGCAAAAGGCTGAACTTTTTGCACTCATCAGAGCCCTCACCCTATCCAAAGATAAGCAGGTTAACATTTACACAGATTCCAAATATGCTTTCCTAATTGCTCATTCTCATGCAGCTATTTGGAAGGAGCATGGATTCTTGACCACAAAAGGGTCACCAGTGGTCAATGCCTCTCTAGTTTCTAAACTCTTAGAGGTGCTACAACTGCCCTCACGAGTAGCTATCACTGCAGGGGACATGAGAATTCCTCTGACCCCATAGCTATGGGCAACAACAACTATAGCATGAGGATTAACAGCCAAATCCTCGACAGCACCTATCCTATTTCTGTCCACCACTACTAAACCCAATTATACCCCACAGGAACAACAGGACCTGTTAACCCAAGGTGGTCATCTCAGGGAAGATGGCTGGATCTTCCTGGGAGATCGAATTGCCCTCCCCAAACAGCAAGATTACAGTTTATTGACAGACATTCATAACTCTCTTCATATTGGCCCCAAACCCCTTTTTCAGTTTTTACAACCTCTCTTCTACTTCCCAGGAATGAGAACTACTCTCCAGCAGGTCCACTCTGCTTGTTCCATCTGCTCTACTGTGTCCCCACAAGGAGGCATCAAACCCAAACTCTCCACGCACCAGATGAGAGGTCACCAACTGGGGGAAGACTGGCAGATTGACTTCACTCATATGCCTAGGCACAAAAAGCTTCGTTACCTATTCACTATGGTTGATACTTTTTCAGGTTGGATGGAAGCCTTCCCTACCTCCAGGGAAACTGCTGACATGTCGCCTTCATCCTTGTTGAACAGATTATTCCCACATTCGGACTTCCCGTTTCCATGCAGTCAGACAATGGTCCGGCCTTCACTTCTCAGGTTGTTCAACTAGTCTCCAGAGACCTCAACATCACTTGGAAACTCCACATCCCCTACCGACCCCAATCCTCGGGTCAGGTCGAAAGGGCCCATGGCATCCTCAAGGATCACCTCACTAAACTGGCCATTGAACTCAGGCTCTCCTGGCCCAATCTCCCGCCATTGGCCCTCACTTGAATTAGGGTAACCCCTAGAGCCCCCTCTGGCCTTAGTCCTTTGGAGTTGCTCTATGGATACCCTTTCCCAATCAACCAAAATTTCCCAACCAACCCCCCTCCCCTTGCGTCCTACCTGCCATATCTCACCCTCTTACACAAGCTTTTAAGGGAAGACTCAGACCACTGCCTTCCTGCGCCATCTATAGCCTCAGACCCAGCACATCTGAAGACCGACTCAGATCCTCTTCAACCAGGTGACACAGTCTTACTTCGAGAGCTGCATCCTCAATCACTGGAGCCCCACTGGACAGGACCCCATACAGTCATACTTACCATGCCAACAGCTTCTAGGCCACACGCCATGTTACCATGTCTCCTGCCTCAAAAAGGTACCTACCCCCAATGCCCAGCCTTGTACTTCCACCATGCTGGGGCCCACCAAACTCAAAGTTTCTCGACAACCCTCCTTTGCTAATCAGTAATTTCTCCCAAGCCTCTGTTCCTAACCCCAGGTGGTGCCTCTGCATTCAAGCGGCATGACTAGCAACCAGCATCTCCACCCCTGAGTCTGCCTCCCTGCCTGACCAACACCCGAGCCACCTCCCCCCCTCTCATCGCCCCCAATCCTACACGAAGCAGTCAGACTGAATCTACTGTCCTATATCATGAAAAAGGCCGGGATGTTAGGTCAGAGGCAGACGAGAAAAAACCGCCCATCAGCCACCCAGCTCTTGCCGCACCCGTCAGCCATCTCGCTCCCGCCTCACCCGCAGCCGGGGGCCGCCCGCTGGCAGCCCTGCCGGGGCGCCCAACCCCTGGGCCCTCTCCCGCTCCACGCAGCCGCTGCCTCACCCTCCCCACCTCCCACCCCACCCCCCCACTTGTCCACCGCCATGAGCACCATCAGTCATGCGCGCTGAACGCAGTACGCACGCGCCGAACACGCCAACACGGCAGCCTCCAGTAGCCAATACAGAAAGAACAGTGAACCTCCAACATGAGAACCGCCATGACCCCCGGCTCATCCCAGAAGGACTCTGACCTCACCAGCCTCACCTAACCAATCTCAGAGGATACTGGACTCTAGACCAACACCTCTTCCTGCCCCAGGCCCTTCCCTTCCTGCCTCAAGCCTTCCTTTTCTAGATTGGGGGGGGACCCTTTAAATTCTGTATGCCATGAGATTCCAACACCATTTTCTGCCCCGTCAAGCCTGGTGACTGGGTGGGGGGGTAGGGGCGAGGTGGCACTGGAGCGTCCTTCCCAGAATAAAGCCTGTTCCGGTTCTGTTTTATTTCCATCTGGTCATTTGGCTTCATAGAATCTTTGTCCAAAGAAGACATATATGACACTATTAGCCACTGGGAGCTTAATCTTCTCACTTGGCATTCTAATTGCTTCTCTTGCTTTCCCTTTGTGCTCTTCCTGTCTTCTTTGCTTTCTTACCTTCTCCTTTGCCCCTTAGATCTAGATTTACTTCTCACCTCTCTTTTCTTCTGCAACCCCGTGGCTGTCCTATAGTTTCAATCATCATCTATTCTCTTGCAGTTTCCAAACCTGCATCTCCAGTTCCCACCCAGTCATGTTCCAGATTCCCAGTTCCATCTTCAAAGCATCTCAGATAACTATCACCACCTTGCCACTTTCAAGCTACTTCTTTCAGGTTCTCTTTGCCCCTTGCTTGGACTTTTCAATGCCTGGAATCCCGAATCCCTTCTGTCATTTTATTTTCGTCCTATTCCAGGTCTCCTTATCTGTGTCTCCTTAATTTCTCCTCCTCCTCGTCTTTTTTTTTTTTGGTACCGGGGAATGAACTCAGGGGTGCTTAACCACTGAGCCACATCCTCAGCCCTATTTTGTATTTTGTTTAGAGCCAGGGTCTCACTGAGTTGTTTAGAACTTCACTTTTTTGCTGAGGCTGGCTTTGAACTCATGATCTTCCTGTCTCAGCCTCCTGAATCGCTAGGAGTACAAGCGTGTACCACCGCACCCTACGTTAATTTCTTATATTAAATATATCTTTTTTCTTATCATTGTCCTATTAAAGACATATTCAGTGGTCTTGAGACCTCCAAATTTATGTCCAGATTTCTCCACAAACCTCTGTGCTCTGGTGCTGATCCATTCACTCCTCTCCTCTCCTCTGAGGTTGCATCCCAGGATGACTCACTGTTTCCCCAAAGTAGTTCAGTGCTTTGACTCTCTGTGCCCTCCTCATAGATTCTTGCCCACCCTTCAGGTAGAGCCAGGATAGCTTTTTATGGAGCTGGTCTTGTTCCCAAGGCTAGATATGCCCCTGCACCCTAAATTCCCTTAGCACCTAGTTATTTCATGTCCTCGAGTATTTGCCTGCCATTTGGTGATGGAAAGAACTGGGGCCATGAGGTTCCTATGAACCTGAATTCTAGCCCATCAGCTTCCTAGCACTGTAGACGTGGGCCCTTGACTTTGAGCCTTTTTCTTTTCTTTTTGCTTTCATCTGTAAGATAGGCAAAGTTAGAAGCAAGTGATAGAAGTTAGAAGCAACATATGTAAGAACAACATGCGTTGCTTAACAGGCTTTAATGATTACTTTTATGATGCATATTTATTCCCCAATAGCACATAAATTCCTTGAAATTGGTGCTTAAGACTTCTATTCATTTTTGCATCAACCCCAGTAGCCGGCAGGGCACCAGGAATACAGAAGTCTTTCAAGCCAGCTCTTACATGCTGACTAAACTGGAGGAATTGAGATTTTCTCTCATCTCCTGTGCAGCCAGTCTGTCAACTGACCCACTCCTCCCTGGAGGCAGAGCCTCCATGATATCCACCCAACCCTTTCCTGACTTCTACCTGTTTCCCTACCCTGAAGTGCCTCAGCATCTGCCCCATGCCATACGTAGATGTTTTTGAGGGCCACTGCATGAAAGAATTCAGCTGTAGGTGGAGATGAATGTATAGAGTTTCTCAATGGACTAGGAATTGTAAATCACTCTGAAGTTGGGATGAACCTCTAGGAAGTCTTGCCATGCAAACTGCAATTCCCTAAACCCCTGTAAAAAATGGCCCTGAAACCCCTGGAGACCTGGCAGGGGATGCCTTTCTGTTGCTTGGCATTTTCTGTTCTGATGCTGGCTGAACCCCAACAGCCCAGAGGCATAGAAAAACTAAAAGCCCCAACACCCATGCCCTAGATAAGAATGCTATCTGGGCCCCTGTACACTTTCTCCTCCCATCCCCTAAAGCAGAGGGAAATCCCTATGGATCTTCAGGTTATAAATAGAGAAAATACAGGGGCACTAGGCTCTCTGGGGTGGCCTCTTTAACTTGTCTCTCTTGCCTACTTCTGGTGGCTGATCCTGGAATCAAGGCTTGGGATTGTCCATCAGTCAGGTGGGTGTCCCAGCAAGGGGTGACCACAAGGAAGCCGATCTTTAGCCTCTGCAGTTGTGCGGGGAATGCTGGAGGCCAAGGCCCTTGAGCCTGGGATGGGAGCACACTGGTTGCAGATGGGAGCCTGCAAGATGCTTTGATGTTCCGAGCAGGATGGGAGGCGTGGGAAGTGAGACGTCTGTTCCTCTGAACTCCCAGGAGGCAGAGCCTTTCCGTTATCTCATAGGCCTCAGCATAGCCTAAAGGTGCTGGCTAAAGTCTGTCTTGGCCCAAAGTAAATCAAGCCAGAAGCAAAGAATACACTTGAATGAAAGTGGAAAATCAGACACTGTGCAGGAGAAAGCGCTCTCCTCCAAAATATATATGCATCAAAGTGTACCCCTGTCTAGCTGGGACAGGAGCCATCAAAATGCAAATGTGGGTTTTGAGAATGCTAATGTTGGAAGTGGAGAACAATACGGAGACAGACTTCTTGGGGCCAGAGAGAGGGCCCCAGGGCAGGATGTGGGAGCCGAGTGGGGGCAGGGATGAAAGGGGGAAGGAAGCAGTGTGAGAGGGCCTGGAGATGAGAAAACAGCGGGAGCCGATTGAGGTTGAAAGACTGCCCGGGCAGGACTAGCAAAGGGGAGTGCTGAGAGGACGGGTCAGAGGACCTGACCGCTGACCGCTGACCTGAGGCTGCATGCCCAGGAACGAGTAGGGTGAGTTCAGGGAAATTTCTCTGAGTGGCAGCCCAGCAGGGTGGACAGTCAGGACGTGCCTGGAGTCCCGGGCTTGGACTTGAGGTCAAAGCCTGAAGAAAGAGACAGAAGGTCCTGTGTTTCTGTAAGACTCAGGAAGCCAGGAGGCATTTTCTGTTTAGGCACAAGTGACATGTGAATGAGAGGGTTTGAAAACAAGGGCCTGAGAGCCGAGTGCCACGCCAAAATGAAGGTTGGGTTCGAGTGATCAGGCTGAGAGCTGCTTCTTTGGGGTTTAAATCCTGCTCTTGCCAGTGTAGATGAATTGCTTTCTCTCGGTGCGCTTCACTTTCTTACCTGTAACATGGAGCTCACTGCCTCTGTGAGGACTGAATAAGTGAACACAGTCTGGCACAGGGCAGATGCTGTGTGGATGCTTATTGTCATCTTTGTAGATGAAGAAACTGAAGAGGAGGCAAAATCTGAAGATGTCATGCATTTGACATTTAGACAGCAAGGGGACGACAGAAGCTCCATTCCAGCCCAGTCAGTCAGGCTGGTACCAATCCACTGAGCCATACTCCCTGCCTCCCCTGGCAGTGATGTGAGCTACCTTGTACTGAAAACAGACTCCAGGCATGGGCTAAGGGAAGGATCCCAGAGAGGTGAAAAAGTCAAAGATGAGAGGTCGGAGGTCAGGCAGCCAGTGCCCAGGATGAGGGCCTGAGCCCCTGAGTGATGATGGTGATTGAAAAAAGCAAAATGCTGGGAGTGGGTGCTTTTTTCGGGGGGGGGGGGAATTTGAAGGAGTGGGATGCTTATTTTTGGTTTTAGGGCTTATTCACTCATTTCTCAGCAGTGCCTTCTGCAGCCCTGGCCCCCCAGTTCAAGTTCAATAAGTCACTGCTGCTTCATGGTGCTTTCTCAATCAGACTGTAAGTTCCTGGAAGGCAAGGATTTGTGTCCCACCCTTGTTTGCACCCTCCAGAGTTTGCACAGCACTTGGTGAATGAATGGTCATTGAATAAGTTCATTCACTGGAGAGTCTCTCCGGGGCCGGGCCCTGGGCTAAGCTGTGGGAACACACAGATGAACACGATATGATCCCTGATTGCTGCCCTGGTGCAACTCATTAGTCGGGTGAATGAATAAAAGAAAGAAAGAATGAATGGAAACTGTGGGAAGGGCCAAGCCCTTGTGCTAATTGCTTTATGAACTGCTAGATAGCACAGAGATACACCCCTCTGATACCCTGCCTTCTCTCACTCTAGCCAAAGCCACAGCTTGATTGTGCTGAGTCTTGGTAAGATCCTATTTGGGTCTCAGAGCTCTTGAACAAGTGCTCTCTTTTTTGGAAAAAAGGGCCTGTTTTCTCCTACACACAATCCAGAAGAGGAGGGTCCAGAGGGATGAGTGGGTTTGTGGAGTTATTCACTAGGCTCTCCTGGGACCAAAGACTGCCAGGGGCCACAGGAGGCAGAAGGCAAGAGGAGCTGGGATTCTTCCACACAGGAATCCAACTGGCCTCCCAGGCAGCACAGTGGGGAGTCATGGCCATTCCTACCCAAAGCTCCACCTTTCCAGGTAGAGATGCCATCTCTCACATGCCAGCCCAGCAGAAGGGTTCAATGAAAATGCTGCATCTTGTAGAGGTGGGCATCTTTGCAAAATATTGAAAAAGTCCCACCTTGCATGAGTTTAACCTAGGGGAGCAGGTGATACATTCTCTCTTCCATGTGGAAATACATAGTGTGAGGCAGCCGTGTGTGTCCCAGGAAACTGAAAGTGAAACAGGCCAGGGGTGCTTCTAGGGCTCACACAGAACAATAAGCAGGAGGGAGCAAGATTGGCTCAGGTCCCACAAGCAGAGCCTGGCAGAACTTCAATGCAATGGGACTGCCCACTAGGGGCCTCATGTGAAACAGAAAATGGCCTGCTTACCACACCCTCTCCACTGGCTTTGCCCGGAGTACAGAGAGTAGGCACTGAACCTACACTGCGTAGGGGCAGGAACAATCTCTGCCCTGGAGAGCCAGCCCAAGTGCAAAGCCAAGACACTCTCCAACTAGTGGAGGTAGAAACGTAGGATGACTGCCAGGTTCATGGGAAGGGAGAGGATGAGAGAAAATATGGATGTGTTTATAAGACTAGTGGCCCTGTCAATCTATACGCATATCCACTCTGTCTATATTCCACAGCAAATATGAAGCAATTTTCTTGTAGTGTTGTAAAGAGCTGGATTTTACAATCTGGTATGCACTTTGTACGTGGAGAAAAAGGCTGGGTATCTGTGCCTGTTCACCATTCCCATAATCCATCTTACCATTACTCCTCACCTGCTAAAATGTCTTCTGCATCCCCTCTCCCCAACCTCACCGAAATCACCTTCCATATCAAAGCTAGTAGCCTTGTTTTGTTTATTTATTTACTTCCTGGTGCTAGAGATGGAACCCAGGGTCTCATGCATGATACGCAAGTGCATATCCACAAAGCAAAATCCACAGCCCAAAACTGGACCATATAATCCTCTGTCAAAAAGCTTCCAATGGCTCCACATTGCTCTTAGAGCCACACCGAAATCCTTAACCTGCTCTATAAAGCTTTGCAGGATGTTGGCCCTCCAACACCTCTCCTTTCTTCCAGTCATGCTGGTCTTCTTCAGTTCTTTAAATGTGCATGATTCCACCTGTCTTCAGATTTTTGCATGTTAATATGATCATGTTTTGGCACTCAGCTCAGTTCATGATTGTATGTGTTTGTGTAATTGGTGACTGTTTAACTGGATGGACATGGTTCCACCAGGTTTTCCTCCATTGGACTGTAAGCTTTCTGAGGACAAAAACAATAATTAGTTTTGCTCTCTGTTGTAATCCCAGTGCTGGGAAGATGCCAGGTATATAGTAAATGACCAATAAATACCTGTTGAATAAGTGAAGAAATGAAGTAATGTAGCTTATTCTTCATTTCATAGACTTTTTTTTTTTCTGGTACCAGGGATTGAACCCAGAGATGCTTTACCGCTGAGCCACACTGCCACATTCTCAGCATTTTTTATGTTTTATTTTGAGATATGGTCTGGCTAAGTTGTCCAGGCTGGCCTCAGAGTGGAGATCCTCCTGCCTCAGTTTTCCACAGGCACCACCATGCCTGGCCTTGTAGGTTATCCATTACAGGAAAGCATTTGGACAGGATGAGGGGCTCTCCCATTGTTCCTCTTTCCTATGTGGGTGTTGACTCAGCCACTTGGTGGTGGCAGCAGTGGTAGGAGGATGGTGTGTATGTGTGTGTGTGTGTGTGTGTGTGTGTTTAGGGAGGGATGACAGGCCAGCTTTTGGATCACACCAACAGGAATGGTACCTAGAAAAGTCTCTTCCCATGTATAAAGCTTCCTTGACTTAGCATCCTCCTTTAGAAATAACCATGGTTGACTCTCACACCTCTTTGTTAATCCAAAGAAACAGCAACATGGTTTATTTCTTATGTATTTTTTCCCACATTTGGCAATGCATTTTTTAGCTAATAGCCTTTGGCTATTTGAATGTAGTTAAGTTGCCTAACCTGTCCGAGCATTCACAGCTCTGGGTACAATAATTAAATGGGTACAATAATTCTTTACTTGCCTAAGGATAATTTTTTAAATAAATTCAACCTAATATTTATTGAGCACTAGGCATTGAGGATATGATACAAAACAAAATAGAAGTGGCCTCTGTTCTTCCCAAAAAAAGACTATAAGCAAATAAGCTTATAAAATTGCACCCACACAGGGTGCCATAAGACAGAATAGAAATAGGACCTAATTAAATTTAGGGTGCAGGGAGGACCTCACTAAGAAAACCCCATTTATGCCAAGACCTGAAGGATGAATGAGGAATTGGCTAAGGAAGAGGCTGGGGAATCCAGGCGAAGGAAAGAGCAGGTGCAAAAACCTGAGGCAAAAAAAGCTGGATGGAGGTGCAGAAATTTAGCCAATGTAGGGGAGATCAACAAAAGGCTGGATGGGGAGGGAGGCAGATGATACTCAAAAGTTTTAAGGAGGAAATGACATGATGCCATTTACATGTTTAAAAAAGCATTTGGGCTGCTGCATGGAAAAATGGTTTCAGACTGAGGAACAAGAATGAAATTTTAATGTTCCTTCCAGTGTTGAGATAAGAACCAGAATCTTAGAATCAAGGACTTCAAGATGATCAGGCCCACACTTCACTGTAAATGGAGGAACTGTAGCTCAGTGAGTGGTAGAGCCCTTGCCTGGCATGTGCAAGGCCCTGGGTTTGAATGGGAGCACCACCAAAACACCAAAGATGAAAGAAAACATGCACTACAGTTGTGAAGATAAACTTAGCCAGAATGGCACGTTCATTTGGCCGCTTGTGCCTCCTCTTTTTATTTAGGAGTCTGCTCCCCTCTAGCTGTCTGCAGTGCTAGGGGTAGCTAAAAAGTGACTCACGGATGTGGAGTTTTGAGGCAGAATGCAAGTGGACTGTGCTGGGGCTCCCAGATCAGGCCCCCTGGAAGTCTAGGGAAGCAGATCAGGACCCCTGGAAGTCTAGGGAAGCAGCCCAGGAATGCGCCCCCGAGCCGGGTCCTTGGAGAGCTCTCAGCACGGTGGGGTGGGGAGCCGGCAGCAGCTCACATTCTGGAATGGAAACTTGGAGCTCAAAGGCCCTGCGGCACTCCTGAGTGTAGGTGGTTCAGCCCTTTTTTTTTCTTTCCCTCGCAGGCCTTACCTGCCTAAACAAACAGTCAGGGCCTCCCACCCGCTTCGCCCCCGCCCGCGGGACAGGAAACAAGCAGTGACAGCTACCCGCCCGCGCCTCCCGTGCGGACCCGGGGCGGCCAGGCTAGCAACTAAGCGGCACGGCGCTGCGATTGGCTGTGTGCGGCGAAGCGGCTACTGGGATTGGCTGCGCGCGGCGAAGCGGCGGAGCGCTGTGCCAATGACCTGCCGCGCCAGAGGCCGTGGGGAGCGGGGTTTTACATGCCTGTGGTATTTGCTCAGAGGGGCATGACCACTTTGGGCAAGTCTTTAAATGTGAGTCAGCTTTCGGCCGATCCCTGGGAAAAATTCCTTCGGTGTTGTCAGGCAGGGTTCGCTAGCTGCAGTTTTTTTTTTTTTTTCCTTTAACAATTCAAAAGGGATAATCCCACTGAATGGGGAAAAGCATTCGGACCCTTTCCTGGCTCCCCGAGAAGAGGCCTCGGGTGGTGCTGAGAGGCCAAGCCACCTCAACTCTGGGGTGGGCCCCTCCGGGCTGGTGTCAGAAAGGTCGAGACCCCCGCCCTTTGTTCCCTGCGCCCTCGATCCCATCTTTAGCAGGGAGGGAACAAATGTGCCAGGGGGCGCACAGCTGGAATAGTGCCCCCTGCAGTTGTGCGGCACACGGATGCCTGGTCCCTAGCTCCTCTTTCTTCCCAAGAGCTGCCTCTCCCATCTGTCTCACTGTGGTTCTAGGCTTGCATCTGACAGTTAGTAGCTGGGTGGTTTGTAGGTAATCTCTCTCCACCTCTAAGCTTCAATTTTCTCATTGGCAAAGTAACAGGCAGACAGTAGGAGTAAACTGGCCCGGGACTGTGGGAACTTGGAGTGTTCTAGCTTGATGTCTCATTTCTTTCTTGTGCTCCTCATCTCAGTTTCCGCATCTGTCAAGATGAGGGAGTTGGTCCAGAAGCGTCCTAAGGGGCCTTTTACTTCTACCTGTGTGGTTACTCCAGTTGATCTGGGGTACCCCTCCTGGAGCCTGAGGGCTTGAGGTAGACTTAGCCCTGTGGTTTGCTGTGCTGCCCCAGCCCAAATGCATAAAGCTCCTCTATTTCACCCAGCGTTTCCTCCTCATGGCATGTCAGAGACACTCAACCAGCAGTTGGGTCTGGGAGCAAGCACTGAGGGGGAAAAAGACCAAACAAGGGTGAGGGCTGGCTGAAGGAAATAGCAGGGACTGGAGGGATTTATGTGCAGTTTCATTTTAAATGAACATCTTGTGCAAAAGAGGCAATTACGCACCTGCTACTGGTGAGTTAATGGCTTAGGCACTTTGGGAATAAGGATGCAATAGAAGGAAGAACAAATTAGCCCACGTGGCAGAAAATGATTTGAAGTGATGACCAGAGACAGGCTGCAGAACCTCTGCTCAGGAATTTCTTTAGTGCTAAGGCAGGCAGCAGCCTGTCTCCTTTGAGGGGCTTTAAAATCCAGGTGGAATGAAACCAGCAGAGCCCTCTGAATCCACCAGGACATGGGTGCACTGCAGACTTTTGCATGTAAACAGCATGGTTTGGTGAAAAGAGCATCACATTCTGCTCTAACTCCAGGTGTGGCCTTGGGCAAGTCACTCATCTGTTCTCAGTCTCCTTTTTATCTGCTACAGGATAAGGGATTAAACTAATTGACCTCTTAAAGTTTCCTCTAGCTCTGATACTCGGTGATTAAATGGAGTAGTAAGTTTAGTAATTGCTTTGAAAACTGCAGAGCACTGGGGGTCTTTTTGTTGTTATTTGTATATAAATAAAGGTGACTAAAGAGATCATTAAGCTCTGTGACTGACTAGAAGTCAGGCCATCCACTGCCTATCATCTGCAACTGCAGCAGGGCATTTGTTTGGGGATGGGTCTCCACTATGGCCTGTGAATCAATATTCTTTGATTCCTACTGTTGGTTCCTGCCCTAGCATTGCAGCCTGAGCCAGCACTGCCCTCACTCTGCCTTGGTTTCCTCACCTCAGCTTGTTTTTTCTAATCTTCTATGATTTAGAGAAATTGTGCTCTGCTTTTACCAAACTTGTTCCCTGGGAATAGGGATGCAAATCTGAAGGAAGAGAAAAGAGAACCAGACTGGTTTTGCCACAACTAGTTTTGACCAATCCTCTTTCTCCTATTCTCTGATCTTCCCATTCTATTGAGAATTCTGGGTGTTACAGAGATAGGGGAGGGGAAATTTATTAAGATAGAGAAAGAAGATGATAGGGACCAAGTCATGAAGTAAAGGATTTTTAAAATATATTTCTAGATATTTGGAAATAGGGGAGGACATCTAGGCTACAAGAAAGGTCAAGCAATTATTATATAATACCTAAAAAAGAGAATTCCTGAAGATTGTGGGATCCTTGTGGAGAATTTGGCTCTGCTTAGGCAGGTCAGAGTCCCTTTTAGAGAAGGTGGTATTTAGGATACTTCTCAAGGAGGGAGAGACATTTTTCTTGCAGTGAGAAGTGTGTGTGTAGGTTGAGGGAAGGACATAAGCAAGGCAGAGGGACATGAGAAAGTATTATGGGGCTTCAGTCTCCCGGGAAAGGTCATTCTCCAGGTTTGTTTGGCTCTCAGGTAAGAATGGTAGAACTGAAGCTGAAAGGTAGGATCATAAATGGTATAATCTGTCACGTTAAGGACTTTGGACTTTATTTTTGTAGGAAATGAAGAATAATTGCTGGTTGGGAGTTATCAGTAGTAAAGAACATTGTTTTTTGAACTTCAGGTTATACAGTGAAATTCTGGTCATGACTGCCATTTTAAAAAACAGGATGGATGAGTTTAGAATGAGTTTAGAATAGAATACAAAATATCAGAGTTCACACTTGCAATATTGTTTCATGAAATATATGTTTGTGTGTGTGATTGTGTGTTCTGGTTCATGATGTAAAATGTACTTGTTATTGTAGGTCATGGTCCTAGAAATCTGAAATACACTGGATCTCCAGACCCTTCAGGCTGAGTCAGGGAAAGTGGACTGGAGGGGACGATACAGCGAGTCTGTGCAAACAGGACAGGTGACTTGCATGTGCTCCCACTTCAAGTTCTTTGGAAGGACATTGCTTAACTTTTGAAGAGGGCTAACTGATCTCTTTCAAGACCTCCTCTGCAGAGGAAAGGTGATTCTCTTTACCCTGCAGAGGAAAGGATACTGTTCAAGTATTCGAGACCCTACTTCATTGGCAGAGTACTTTATTAAACAATGCAGAGAATTCTGGGCCAGTGGCTGGAACTCGGTTCACATGGCCCTAGTACAAATCATGATCCCATGGTTTAAACATGGTACTTTTCCATTTTCCCAATGAAACATCATACAATTGCTATAGTCAACATTTTTGGTAAGTGTAGCCAATGACTAGTATCTAAACAGTGGTTAGGTGAAAATGGGAGACACCATCCCTCACACGTGAGTAATGGCCTTTATATTTAAAGCCCTTAAGAAGTCAATTTCATAGCCTCCTGTGATTGGTAATCCTGAGTGTAGGAGCGCCCTTTGGCAATCATGTGGTTTCCTCTTTCTGTAGTCATAGCACATCTCTTCTGCTGGCTTCAGAAAAACTGGAGAGAACATGCAGTGTGTGGAATCACCTAAACATTTAAGGGATATCAGTAGAGTAGAGGAAAGGGATATGAGAGAGGGGAGGAAGAGGGGAAATTACTAGGGAGTGGCATTGGCCAAATTATATTGTTATATTGCAACAAAAACCCCTGCCATTATGTACAACTATAATGCACCAATAAAAGTATGGAAAAGAAAAAAGTAAAGCTGAAGAGCAGCTGGCTACCATCTGCCCTGCCACATATCCATTACTTTAAGACTGTCTCTAGGAGTCTGTTTGTCCTTTCCCAGGCAGCCACACATGCAACCAGGAGCCCATTCACTTTCTCCAGTCCAACCATGTGGAGAATGTTGCTCCTTTGCTGCAATGGAACACGGTCTAGTTTACTTCGTTTTTAAGGTGACAAGTTCTGTACATGTTTGATTACATATTGCACACACCCATCTCCACCTCTCCTCCTATTCCTACCCTAACCCAACCCATGCACATGTATGCATCCCAGTTTACATAACCAGATACACAGCCCTTGGTTACACCTTCAGAGCAAACATAGCCACACTGCTCTTTGGATTTGATAAATGTGTATATCCTTCCTATCTGAGCTGGGATTTTTTCAGTTCCTTTGATTCTGGATGATTTATAATCCATAATAAAAAGAGTAGTTCACCATGGTCTGAACATCATTATGTGCCAAACTCTGTACTAGGTACTCTATACATCTCAGCAAACTCCAAGAGATATTATTATTTCTCTTTTACAGATAAAGAAACTGAGGCTTGAATATTGTTCATGGTTGCCCACCTGGTTTATCAAATTGAGTTTCAAAACCCAGTTTCTGTAGGTTGTAATGCTGTGTTTCAACTTCTGAGATACCCCACTTTCCCCAATTCCATTCAGTAGCTACCTTCCATGTGAGCTCAAAGTACCTTCTCTCTCTTTTCCCATTCTGTCTCACAAACATCAAGAAAATCACTTACCTCTTGAGAAAGAAGGTCTGAATGAAATTTAGTTTTACACTTGAACTCAAACAGGAAGAATATCCCAAAGTTGTTATGTACAGACTCCTGCCCCTTGAGAGATGTCCCTGGCTGTAAGAGCAAGGGTTGTTTTCAGTATTAGAGGGAAGGAAGGTGCTCCAAATCATGCAGCTCCAGATCTAAAGCAACTAGAACTATGAAGCAACCATGTACTCCACTGTACCCATCCTGCACATCTTCCTCCATCATTGATTCATTCTTAATTCATAGTATTGTCCTTCATCCCTACCTTTCTTTGGATATCCACTCTAGTGTCAGAATCACTATAATCAATCATTCCACAAATGTTGGCATATGATCAAAAGTCAGCCATCTTTGATATGAATAACACTACTCTTGGCAGAAAAGTAATTATCCAGGGCCTTGGCCTAAGCCACTTTGTAGCCACAGATCAGATCAGGGCTGACCAGATACATAGGGAAATGCAACAGCCCCAGCTGTCAGGCTGCAAGAATACCCTTTTGACCACCATGGGCCATTACCTGACTAAACAATGCTCTCTGAGTTTTCCCATTGCTCAAACAAGGAATTATAGCATTCCCTGAGTTGGGAAGGCTCTTGTGGATCATCTAATCCATTTCCCATTCCATGAAGGAGCCTGTGCTAGTGCTTCCTTTACATTGCTCATCCAACATCTCCTTGAACACCTCGAGACATGAGCTAACTTGCATTCACTCACTTCATTTTAGGAGAGCTTTATTTCTTAGGCATTTCATATAATCATCAAGCTTGGTCAGATTTCTCAATGCTTTACTCAGGGTTCCCATTTCTATTTCTTGGGGCAATGTAGGGAAGTTCAAATCCCTCTTCCACATGACAGTCCTTCAAAGTTTTGGAGATGGACATGATATTATTCTTAATCTGCCATTCCTCAGATGGAGCATGCCCAGTTTGTGTCAGTTTGGCAATTGTGTTTGTCCTCTAGGTAATATCAGTCTCACTTGTAGGTCCTATTTGAGTAAATGAATGAACAACGAGCTTCTACCACATGCCAGCACCCTTCAAAAACATTATTCCGTTCAATTATCATGCCCAACCTGTGAGCTAAGACCACTTTCCATTTTATAGAGGAGAAAACTGAAATTCATGAGATTAAATGTTTAAGCCACATTCATATAGTTAGAAATGGGAAGAACTGGCACATTAACTGAGTCTTTTAACAAATGCATGTGTACTATTTTTCCCTTGAGTTTTATCAGGGCAAGGAAAGTGAAAGATACCAAAGACATAGGGCTTGTCATCCTTAGCTAAACATGAACGTTGAGAGGAAATGATTTTTATTTCTGCAGTCATAAGGCTTGGTGCTTGCTAGAGCCCTTTTCTTCCTCTATTTCTCCCCTGTCTGATTTAGTTATAGATTGCAACAAGATATGAGGCAGTCTCTTCATTTTTTTTGCAGCTAGAGAAGCAGAGAAGTTGATGGTTTCTGTCCATACTGACTTGGGGACAAATTATCCAAATCCAAACTGAATCTCCAAATCTCAAAGACAATTGTTTGTACACATAAACAAAAATTGCTAATTTCACATGTGTGCTGAGTGGAAAATATTGGAGACGTTTGTTACTTTTCCATAATATTTTTGGAATACAGGAGCCCTCTGGTGGCCAAAATAGTAGCAGGAGGGTGTCCTTGGGAAAGTCAGTCGGAGACTTCCAGCCAGACCTGTCCTTGGTGATCTCTGGCTTCATTTGGGGGTCACCTCTTTCTCATTTATCCTTTTTCTTCCCATTTTTCAGGGACGGTGACTTGTACTTTTTTTTCTTTTTCTTTTTTAAAAATTTTATCTAATTAATTAATTAATTAATTTGCAGTACTGAGGCTGGAACCAAGGCCTCAAGCATGCTAGGCAAGCTTTCTACCATTGAACTACACCCCCAGCCCATGTTACTTGCTTTTTGCAGACCATTTCTTGTTCTTACCCCTTGGAGTTTCTCTCTGCAACTTCCCCCCTTCCTTCCAACCCCAGCTGTCACCCCATGATCCTCTTGGAATCTCTGCTCCCTGCCATCTTTGGCCTCAGAGGACCCTTTCTGAAATCACGCCAGTACCCCTGTGGCAGGTGCTGAGTGACAGCTGCTGCTTCTGCTGCTGCTTCAGTAGTGTGGAATTCAAATCCCTGGTGGGTGTTTAGCACTCGCAGATGGATTAACTGATGAAGCCTGTTCATCAACAACAGAGTCCTGCTAAGTATGTGGGAAGTATGTGTGTGGGGAGGGGGGAGATGCTGATCATCTCCCAGAACCAAGCTGTCTTCGAAGAGCAGGTGAGACTCTTCTCCCTTGGGTACATGTCACCTGGTCCCTGGGGTTGGCCAACTGTCCAGAGCTGGGCTGTTCGAGGTACATCTCTTTCTTGTGCAGAAGCCTACTTTCCTTATCGTAGATTGCAAAGAATAATCTGTCTTCTGTACTGTTCTGCCATAAAATTGCCAACTGCAAAGACCCACAAACTAGTTATTCCATGAGTTGCCTGAGGATTCAGTGGACTTCAGTGACTCAAATAAGAAGGAAGAAAGCTAAGACAGGACAAGGACAAGGGCAGACATTTTGGCTGAAATTTTAGATCCTGGCTTCTAAAGCAATAAAGCGATAGGGCAGTATAGAGCTCAGACAGCACTTTGGACTCTTCAGAAAAAGACGTTTTATAAAATGAGCTAGTGATTTTATTACATTGTGGTGCTTAATGATTAGTGGTTTAATCACAGGGTGATAAGGCGAGATAGGCCAATTCATTACCCTCACTGTAGAGATAATCAAAAAAACATTCTCAGGATCCCGAGTATGTTGCAAGAGGGTGGAGTGCCACACTTCTGGGCTTGTTAGAAGGTGAAACCAGAAGAATGGCTCTGGGGAGACACAAAGTTTGGAAAGCTATGGAGTTCTGTAATATCAAAGATATGGCTAAACCGGGTGGAGAGGTTTCAGCAGGCATTCCTTCGTTAATACAGTCCAAACCAACAGAGGGCTTTTGCAGTCGTGAATAAACACAGCTGGATTTCTTCTTCCATTGCATCCTCAGCAAAGGGGGAGAATCGTTTAATGAAACAGGATAAATTTAGAGGAACCGTGAGGACTGAGCAGCACTGGAAAGTGGCACCTGGAAGTCTATAAAATTCTCCTAATTTTATGAAAGTGTAAGTCTTTTTGGAGGCCTACAGGTATGTATGGGTGAAGGTCTACCTCAAGGATGGACGAGCTGGCCTCTGGGAATGTTCTTCTCAGGCTCTTATTCAAAAATCATCTTAGGCTTCTTGTCCAACATTTTATGGAATTCTAAACCATGTTACTTTTAGGAATTTGCAAGGAAACTGTGACACTGGAGTGTGTGCTAAGCCTGCCATTCCATCAAATTCCTCCCAAAAGAACCACCTCCTCACTCCTTATCACCTCCTACCAAAACAAACATACTCACCCAGCTCCCAGTTTCTGACATAACTTGCAGAGTTCTCTCTATAACTTTGTCATTCCACCAAGAAGTCTTATGATAAAGGCAGTACATGATTTATGTGACTTTTCCCCTTGGTTCAGTGTGTGTATGTACCATTGTATCCTGTTTAAATAGAGCTCTCTGCATTGATGTGATCAGTTCTCTGTTTTTACCATAAGCTTTGGTCAAACAGTCTGAACCAAGTCTGTTATACCCATGTGCTTTGGGTAACATCTCATTCCAAAGACAGGTGCTAAATAAATTATTTTTTATGGGGATCCTGATGACATATGAAAGGCACAGGAGATTAGGAGTTAGATCTGATATAGTCCTTGCCTGACACCATGCAGCCCTGTCACCTTGAAAATCTCCCTTGGCTTCTCCAGGCCTCCATTTCCATGTTCATGTAACAAAGAGTTCTAACCAGATAACCCTAAAGGGCATCTCATCTCTGCAACTTATAACTTCCATAATGGTGCCCTCTTCCAAAACCATTGTCAGCTTCTCAGAGGCAAGAAAACCCAGATTGTCACAGAATGTCCAGCAGGACCCTGGCCCTGGAAGGCTGGAGAGGAGTGGGGAGAAACTGAAGAGCACTGATGTATTCATGGATATATTGGCCACATCCAGCCTCTTTCCAAGAGAAAGTCAATACTTTGGGGCTGAGGGGCCCTGTAAAAAGGCAGGGGCCGGGTGCTTCTTTCTGCACCACCTTTCTGCACACAGCATGCCCACCATATGCTATGTTCTGCAACTCCATTCACAAGGATTTGTGGAAAGCTGACCATGGCCCTGGACCTGGATGAGAACAGCTGCCCATTTAGGCTCATTCTTCAAACTGGAGGTTGGGGCTGAGCTGTGAAGATCTGTAGAAAAATGCTCCTCGCCTCAAATGGAATTGGGAGAACTTTCCTTTCTCACAACAAGATGGGATGTGTGCTTTTCTATGTAACTGTTTGTGTTAATGGAAAGAAAAGGCTAGAAAGTTTGGGCATGGAGACGGAGCTTTTGTGAAGGGATAAGATTCCTCAGCTGTCATGAACATCAGTGGAAAGGGAAGCAGGTGGTGAATCCCTGCTTTCCTCACACAAATATTTTAAGTGGATCATAAACCCCCTCTGTTCTCCCAACCAGTAAGTCCCTGAAGTGTTTTAGTACTTGAAGCATAGAATGCCAGAAATTTCTATTTCCAAACCAAGTGGGAATATTGCTTTGCTGGTGACTGCTGGTGTTTTGGGTAAATAGACTTTGGTTCCAGGAGACCAGCTTGAGTCCTTACCCAGATAACTGATGGAAAGAATGGCCCAGGTTCCTGGGCTTGACTGAGTTAGTTGTCAGTGGAAACGCATCTCATTTTATTTCTGATAACCAAGTCCCAACATAAAGGAGTTACGTTTGCCAGACAGGCAAGGTGGGAAGTCTTGGCAGCAGCTCTGGGCGAAACCAGGAAGAACATGATGAGGCCAAGTGCAGGAGAGCGTCAGTGGTTTCTAATGAAGGGGTGCATGTTGGAGGAGCAGGGCCTTCAGGGGAAGCCTTTGCAGAAAAGGGGATTATGGTGGTGGTTGGAGGGGGGGGTCCTGTGTCCTACTCAGAGAAGGGAAATACTCTGATAAATGGAAAGGGGTATGGAGGGAGGAGGTGGAGTAACATCCGAGGGTCTTTTTTTCCCCCCCAGTACTGGGAATTGAACCCAGGGACCCTCTACCACTGGACCTACTTCCCTAGCCCTTTTTATTTTATTTTGAGACAGGGTCTCACTAAGTTGCCCAGACTGGACTCAAACTTGTAAGCCTCCTGCCTCAGCCTCCTGAGTCACTGATATTACAGGTATGCCCACTGAGTCCAGCTTATCTAGGAGTCTTTTAAAGAAATTAGAACTTCCATGAAAAGAGGCAGATGATAAAGCTCATTATGTGAAGTTGGGGATGAATTTGCTCACATCGAGATGGAGGAGAGGTGGAATCATGTGACTTAAACTGCAAAGTACCTTAAAGTTCTCTCAAGCCAGCCTGTCTGTTTTCCAGGAAAAAAACAAAAAACAAAAAACACCAGAGCTTGTACTAGGAGTGATCAGGAATGTAAGGACTTTTTCTACTGCAGAAATAAGGTTTTGGGAAAGAAGTGTAGAATTTAGAGTCAGATTCAAATTGGCATCAGGACATCAATTGGTAACTGTGACCTTGGAGGCTCTTAAGAACAAACAAGACAATGTATGTGAAAGCTCCTAGCCCAAAACTTAGCACTGTGCATAACCAGTGCTGTAGATTACTTACACTCCCTCTGTTATGATTATGACAAACTTGGCCAAGATACTATACTGTCATGAGAGTCAGTGAACACATCTCAGGCAAATTATTGCTATATGCCAGGCACACTCATGTTATATTACAGGCATTTGATTAATTACTCAGATCATATTATTCTGATGAATAATTGCAAAAATATGAACTGTTATGCTTATAAACAATAGTGGTGGTCATATCAATGATGATAATAGAGAACTGCTCTAGAGATAATACATGAGACAAGAGAGGTAGAAGGAAAAGATCTTTTAGAAGTTAGCTCTTGAGGGCTGGGTTCATAGCTCAGTGGTAGAGCACTTATCTAGCATGTGTGAGACACAGGGTTGGATCCTCAGCACCACACAGAAATAAATAAATAAAATAAAGGTATTGTGTCCATCTACAACTTAAAAAAAAATTTAAAAAAGAAGTTAGCCTTTGAGCTGGCATTTTCCAAAGCAAGTGCTCTGAGGTATGGGCCCTTTTTCTGTGGCTATTCATTCATTCATTGACAAAGTGGAATTGAAGGCTGACTTTCTGCTAGTCACTACCCTAGGAACTGGAGATAGAGGGCTCCATAAAATGGAGATTTTTTTTTTTCCCTTAAACAGAGATTACGTTCTAGTGGAGGCAATAAATAAGAAGGAAATAACATATTATTGGATAGTGATAGGACATTTAAAAAAGCAATAAACCAGGTCAAGGGCACAGAAACAATTGGAAGGACAGCTATTTTTGACAAGAGGACTGTCCCTCTGAGAAGGAAATCCTTGAGAAGAGATCTGAATGGGGAGGGGAGATGGTCATGTGAATCCCATGGGGGCAGGGGATAGATTCCAGGAAGAGGGAAAAACTTGTGTAAAGACCCTAAGGTGGAAGAAGGAGGCCCTGTGTCTGGCATAGGCTACTGACCCACAGCTGGAGATACGTGTTCTATTTCTGCCAGGATACAGTAAGTGAAGACTGGTGCAAAGACGCTCTTCATTGGAGAATTTAGCAACAGGCCTTGGACCTCCCTCTCAAGATAAGGAACCACTGTGGCTCTGGTGGGGGTGGGGCATGCATCTCTGAACCTTCCAAGAGATGAGAAGAGACTCTGAAGACAATTGATGACTTGGTGTGATAGGGTGAGAAATGGCACCTGGAATTGGCACATGGAACAATGTGGCTTTGGACAGTCCAGGACTCTGTCATTGCCATGTACTCACTGATGACCCCATGATCAGCCCAGAGGACTTAAGGAAACTTGCCTCCACTCCCTGCTTACCATTTGGGATCATCAGTTCATAGTTTCTCCAGCTGCCTTTAAGGCTGTTTACATTTCTCAACCCAATTATCTCTTCAATAAACCCATGGAGACAGGGACCATGTCTAATTCTTGGAATTCCCTTGGGAAATAAGTACCTAGCACGGAGCCTGAGACACAATAGGACCGGGTGAATATTTGTTATCCAACAGGCGCATGTTTACTGTTCATCTAATAAAAGGCTTGTCTTTTTTTATTTGACATTTTATTCAAGCTTCCAGAGCAACCGCAGGTTATAGGCTTGTAGAAGCAGCAAGCAAGGCCCTTCTTATCTTTTCTGGTCCTGAATGGCTTTCTTAACTTTACTCATCCTCATTTGCAGCCTCCTCTCCACACTCGTGCATCTTACAGACCTGTCTAGTGAGAGGAGCCCTGGGCTGGGGCAGTGTTTCTAACATTTCCTTGCTCTGCAACCTCACCTCTAGGAACCCAGGATGCTCATTGGAAAGTGCCAGACAACATTCTTGTATTTTATAGGGCACTATCATAAGGTATTGGGAAGACTAACTTAATATCTTGTGAACTTTCTAAACAGTAAAGTGTACATCAAAGGTGCAATCCTTATGCCCATTATGCCAAGCATCCTGACATCAACCTCTCCCCTGTCACCTCAGTGGCCTCTTGCTGAACTTTTCCTACTATTCACTTTTCATGCCTTTTTCTATGGACAGGTGAACACTGGATTTGTCCAAAAACTAAATAATGCATTTGTCACTTTGATTCGGATATCTTCACGTTTACTTATCTTTCCCCCTACTTTGGGAGTCCCTAGAGTACATTGGGTTGATGCCCTGAGGGAATAGCCTATAATGATCCCCAAGTTCTTTCCAAAGGGATGTGTGTGTGTGTGTGTGTGTGTGTGTGTGTGTATCAAGTTGATGTATATATATATGTATGTATATATACACATATATATGTGTGTGTGTGTATGTGTGTGTGTGTGTGTGTGTGTGTATATATATCTCAACTATTTCCAAAGGTATATATATATGAGCCCATTTCTCTGTCATTCAAATTTTAACTCATTGCACAATGAATGAGCTTCTGGTCTTGGTTGTGTATTCTAACTAGTACCAGAGGGAATAAAGAGAAAAGTAAGGAACAGCAAAGGAGCACAAGTAAGTGGGAATGAAGAATGCACACACAACGGTGATACCACATAAAATAAAGTGGGTGACATTCTATTTGAGCTAAGTGCTATGGAACACAGAGATGTGAGCCACCAAAAATGACCAAGAGGATTAAGGTCACCTTTTCAATATGGCTACTTTGCCCGCTGGGTATTTGCCACCCAAAGAGTGTACTCTTATGTCCCCACCTGAAGTCTGTTCTGTTCACACTTATGTGGACAGAACAGAGCAGGAGCCCTTCCTAACACCTTGGGGAGGGATTCTGTGGGGAAGGTGCACCCCATCCTGAAACTAAGAGGCCTCTGAACTAATGACTGGAAGAGCTGGAGGATGGGGGAGAAAGGTTGGTTCAGGTCTTAGAAAAAGAAATGAACTTGGTTTGGCAGAGGTTTGTCTCGCACCAGCCTCCTTAGGGTTTTATACCAGAGCCTGGACTGTGACACAGCTGAGCACAAGCCTTGGCAGGAGGCTTCAACTCAGCAGGGCTGAAAGGAGCCTGAACCTCATTGAGACCATCCAGCCGGGCTCTCTCTGTCCTTTGTCAGGGCCCAGGAGGCTCCGTATCATTACTCCAGAGCATTCCGCTTCCCTCCGGCCTCATTACGCAGTACATTAGCTGTGGGAACTAAACCCATTACAAAAAAGAGGGGGTGGAATTGGCACATGGGGAAAGAGGCCTTCTCAGATCAAGCTAACAACTTGTGCCTATTAACTAAAGAAGATCATTAGAAAATTCCCATCTCCTCTCCCCTCGCCTCGCCCCTACCCCCACCTCTCGCCATGTCAGATGTGGAGAGAGAGCAGGGCTCACGTGAATTTGTCTGTGCCTTGCACACACACATCCAACCTTAAAGGGGCCTTGCTCAGGGCTTGGTAGAAGAGTCAGCTTTGGAGGGCAATGAGGACTTGCTTGGACCTTGGGTCCTATCTTAAACAAACAGGACTTCTCTCTCAAAGATGGCTCTTAGGATTGGTAAAGACCAAATAAAGTTAAGTCCTACTTCATGATTATTTTCTATTACCCCTAACAAAATAGACAAAGGGGAAAGTTTTTATTTCCCACTGCTGAACAATATAAATATTTGAACTGCAAAATCACTCTGAGATTAGTCAATTATAACCTGTTTTTACGGATGGGGACACCATAACATGGAGAGCGTAAATGACGTGTCCCTTACCTTGTGAGAATGATGTCGATTTCCTGACTGCGAGTCTTGGGTTCTCTCCTTTCCAATGAGTTGTCTCCAGTTTGATCATTTTTTTCATTTTTGGTTTTCCATTAGCCTTATGATGGCCTTACTCCCTCCTTGGTTATATGCCCCAGCTGGGGTTGGGTAATAATCCTTAAAGAAATCCAGTAAAGCACCTTTGAATTTAGGTCACAGAAGAATTTTGAGCATCAGCAGTGGCCTTGTCACTTGCTCTTCCGCTCTCCACTGTGGTAAAAAATAATAACAACGATAAACCTTCCACAAAATGTAGTACAGGACAAAGATCTTATGGCACTTTCTCTATGTCATTCCTTGCTTTATGTAAATAGAATAGGCTACACTGTCCTATCTGTCACCCTATGGCTTCTTCCCCATGCTCATGTCTATTTCTAGTGTCGATTCTCTATTCAGGCCAAGACGTGGGGAACTATGCTTTCAAGTCTATGAAAGTGCCCTTTCCCTTTTTAATGTTTGGGCTAAGTCTAAAACTGCTCAATTAAAGAGGGGGACCTGGAGGACACAAGCCATGCAGTGGCTCTCCCAGCTCTGTCAGGTCCCAGGAGGGGACGTTTTGAGGGAATTTCAGAAATGCAACCATCCTGGTTGTGTGGGATAGTGAGAAAGAGAGTTTTCTCCTTAAATCAGACTCCCCGTTTGTGTGTGTGTGCGCGCATGCACGTGCGCACACACGCGTGTGTTTCGCTATACTCTGTAAAAAGGTCTGATTAGCATTTCCTTTTCAGTTGCTCCTTCGCCATCCCAGCTGCACCATTTGTGGCCAGTAAAACAGAATCAGCGCAATGGCAATTCAGGAAAGCAGCTGAAAGGGAAAGAGTGAGGAAAAACAAGAGCATGAGCTTTCTTAGAGTGTGAAGGAACCGCTCCAATTAAAAAGAGAGAGGGGGAAGATAGGAGATGAGATACTTGGAGGGAGTCAACAAGAAGATCCCAAGGAAACGAGAACCTGAATTAAATGGAAATTTTAAAAAAGGGAGAGAGGTGGCTCACACTATCTACACTGAGAAATAGATAAAAATAGAGAACCAAAAAAAGCACATGTGAAATATGCAAAGAAAATTGTTTATTCCAGAAAAATGAATGGGACAAAAAGTGCTGGCATTTTAAGAAACGTAAGGAAGAGACAGAGATGTCCTTATTTCCTCTCCCTGGTTTTTCTTTTTATGAATGCTTCTTTTAATATTTTTCCTGCTAAATGGAATTGAAATTGCCTGATCTTCCATCACAATGGAGCATTGGAAGGCCACTTCTGAGTGACTTGATCACTGGAGTTAGGGTTGCTCTAACCATCCTTGCTTTGGTCTGGCTTCCTATACAAGTTTCCCCCTTGTCCTTTAGCACGACTCCCTTCAGCTTCATTGCTGTTTTCATCCCTGTAACATCAGTGGCATGTTGGGACACTTGATGAGGTTATACTGAGAAGTACTTAGAGCTCAATAGAGTAAAGACACTGGACAAAGCATGAACAGTGCTCAATTCTTGGGGACCTTTAAAAAGCTTGCATGCCACCCAAAGGACTTAAAATCAGCATACTGTAGTGACACAGCCACATCAATGTTTATAGCAGCACAATTCACAATAGCTAAACTATGGAATCAACCTAGATGCCCTTCAGCAGATGACTAGATAAAGAAAATGTGGTACAAATACATATACACAATATTACTCAGCCTTAAAGAGGAATGAAAGTATGACATTTGCAGGTAAATGGATGGAACTAGAGAACCTCATGCTAAGTGAAATAAGCCAATCCCCCCAAACCAAAAGCCAAATGTTTTCTTTGATAAGCAGATGCCGGTCCATAGTGGGGCAGGGGGATAGGGACGAATGAAGGAACTTTGGTTTGCGTAGAGGGGAGTGAGGGGAGGGGTGGGGATGGGAAGGACGGTAGAAAGAGACAGACATTATTACCCTGTGTGCATGTATGATTGCACTACTGGAGTAACTGAACCATGTGCAGCCAGAGGAATGAGAAGTTGTACTCCATTTGTGTACTATATGTCAAAATGCATTCCATTATAAAATTGATTAATTAATTAAAGAAAAGAAAAATTTTTAAAAAGTTTGCATGCCAAACACTACTGTGACTACTCATTTCTATAGGCTTATAACTTATCTCAGAACTACCTAATTGAGACAATGCAAGAAGGTTCAGAGGTAAAATGATTCAATTATGAGAGATTTAGCCTAATCAATGGCTTAATCCACTAATGGATTAACTGGAAGGTAACTACAGGCAGGTAAGATGTGTTGGAGGAGGTGGGTTGCTGAGGGCATACCTTTGGGGTTATTTTTGTCCCTGGTGAGCAGAGCTCTCTCTGCCTCCTGATTGCCATGTTTTGAGCTGCCTTCCTCCACCATGCCCTTCCACCATGATGTTCTGCCTCACCATGGGCCCAGAGGTATGGAGTCAGTCATCTGTGGACTAAGACCTCTGAAACTGTGAGCCAAAATAACATTTTTCTCCTTTACATTGTTCTTGTCAGGTCTTTTGGTCACAGTGATGAAAAAGCTGGCTAAAACAGGACTGAACTATTTGGGAGCCCGGCTGGCTCTCATTCCCAAGGAGTTTGTCCTTGCAAAATATACCCTTGTGCTTGTCTGTTTTCAGACTTATAAGAGATGTGACAGGTGTCTACTCTATTGGGATGTGCCAATACTGCAGTCTGCGTTGGGAATATGATGCTAAAAAAGTATTCTACCAGGAGTTAGGAAAGAACCATCCCCCTTCTGTCATTATCACAAGCCAAAGCAAACAAGGTATATTTGTCGGATCTAACAATGTCCTTAAGCCTCATTCATTTAGGATCAAGGGCATCCAGCACAATGTATCATTGTATCTAAGTGTTTAAGACATAGAGTCAAAGAGAACCCCATTTAAATTTCAGAATCACCACTGACAGATAAACAAAATTGGACAAAAGTATTGCCTTCTCTAAGATTTTTGTTTTAAAAATGGGGGTACATTTTTAAAACAAAGACCTCAGAGAATTGCTATAATTGTCATCAAAATACATGTAAAGTATCTACCATACAATAAACTAACCAAATTGTAGAAATATGTGATGAAACAGGAGACAGGAGACCTGGTGTATGGGTCTAGCTCTGTTACTTCTTAGCTGTGTGAACTAGGACAAGTTACTTCATTTGACAGTGCCTCAGTTTTCCCATCAGTCAAATGAGGGTAAAACAGCCATTCTAGTAGGTACACTAAATAAAAATAATTTGTATAATACTATGGTACATATTAAAAGATAGTACATGGTGACAGTAGTTTTTATGTTTGTTTCCCAGAGTCTCATCTTGTCCCTACCATCCACTACCTACATGACTTTTAAAAAGTTACTTAATTTTCTAAGACCTTAGTTTCCCCATCTATAAAATAGGGGTAGAACTGGACTTCCTTTGTTCACTCTAACTGTTCAATTATATAAATCTTCTACTTTGATAAATTTACTGTGTTTCAAAAATGCTTGCCAGTTAAAAATGAGGTTTCTAGAACTTCCCCAGGATTGCCTACACACCCCAGGGCTACTGGTCACACAGTGCTCCCTTCCTTTTGGCCCACAAAATTACTGAACTTAGACAAAAAGCAGAAACCCTAGGAAGAAGAAATCATCCCTGCAGTGGGTGAGCCTTTGGGGTAGTTAGAAACAGGATAGTTAGGGCAAGAAAAAGATCGCTATGAAAAGCAAGTAAATCCCCCAACATTCAAATTGATGTGGTAAATATACAGGATGTATAGAACGCATGAACTCTGGAGTCAGACCTGGTAAGGGCTTCACATCTCAGCTCCCTCCCTCATTTTCAACAGTGTGACTTAGGGTAAAACCTCTACCATTGACTGAGTCTTGGTTTCCTACTATGTTTAATGTATAATGACTTTTAAAAGTGAAATCATTCCTGTGAGGATTAAATGAGATAATCCATGCTCGGCACAGTGGCTGGCATATCTTGACGCCTTGCAATCTTAGCAATTACTGTTATTAATATTGCTGTTATTATTTTCATGGTTATCTGAGAAATCCTCCCAGAAGAGATGTAAAGAACCAGATTTTGAGTTCCACTCCAGAGTTCCTGTGGACTGGCAGGAGCCGCAGGGGGCCTAGATCCGCTCTCAGGAAACTCCACGGGTGTCCAGCCAACAGGAGACCAGGGACTGCTACCCGCTAGCCACTGGGGAGCCCAAATTCAGGGTAAGAGTTGCTCCAGAGACACCAGTGGAGACAGCCCTGCCCAAGGGCGGCCTGGGCCCCCCTCAGTTCCACTCCAGAGTTCCTGTGGACTGGCAGGAGCTGCAGAAGCCCAGATCCACCCTCAGGAAACTCCATGGGTGTCCAGCCAACGGGAGACCAGGGGCTGCTAGCCGCTAGCCACAGAGGAAGGCATACCCAGGGTAAGAGTGGCCTGCAGAGATCCCAGCGTGAAGAGGCACCACCCATGAGCACTCTGGGCCCGCCTCAGTTCCACTCCAGAGTTCCTGTGGTCAGGTGAGACAGAAGGCCCAAAACCACCCTTAGGGAATGCCAGGGGTGCCCAGTTGAAGGCAGACCAGAGCCTGCTAGCTTCCAGCCCCAGTGGAGCTCACACTCACTGTAAGGGTCGCACACAGACTCTCCTGCTTGTGACCCTGCCTAAGTGAGACCTGGGCCCACCTCCAGTTCTGCTCCAGAGTTCCTGTTCACCAGCAGGAGTGCAATAGAGGGGCAAAACAG
>PVHX01007240.1:64123-93125 GCA_004024805.1 Geosciurus inauris | reverse complement strand
ATTTTAATTTTTTATTTATCTCAAAAGTTGAATTTTAATACATAACAGAATAAAACAAATTTTCAGAAGCTGTACACACTATTCACTGAAAACATTTGTTTTTCTATTTGCCTCAACAAATGTTTTCTTTCAGAGCTTTGAGTATGTTGTTCCATGATCTCCTGGCTTTTAGGGCCTGAGTTGAAAAATCTGCTGAGATCTGAATTGGTCTACCCCTATATGTAATCTGATTCTTCTCTCTTGCAGCCTTTAAAATTCTATGCTTATTCTGTATGCTGGGCATTTTCATTATAATGTGCCTTGGTGTAAATCTGTTGTAGTTTTGTACATTTGGTATCCTGTAAGCCTCTTGTATTTGATTTTCCAATTCATTTTTCATGTTTGGGAAATTTTCTAATATTATTTCATTGAAGAGATTGTGCATTTCTTTGGTTTGTACCTCTGTGACTTCCTTTATCCCAATAATTCTTAGATTTGGTCTTTTGATGCTATCCCATAGTTCTTGTATGTTCTGATCATGATTTCTTACCATCTTCACTGAATGGTCAACTTTATTTCCAAGATTGTATATTTTGTCTTCATTATCTGAGGTTCTGTCTTCCAAGTGATCTAGTCTTCTGGTGATGCTTTCTATCGAGTTTTTTATTTGGTTTATTGTTTCCTTCATTTCAAGAATTTCTGATTTTTTAAAAACAATCTCTAGCTCTTTCTTAAAGTAATCTTTTGCTACCTGTATTTGCTCTTTTATCTCTTTGTTGGAGTGATCAACAGTTGCCTTTATTTGCTCTCATTTCTTTGTTGGAGTGATCAATTTTTGCCTGTATTTGCTCACTTAAGTCATTCTTTAATTCACAGATCATTTTAATTACACACATTCTGAATTCTTTCTCTGACATTTCATCAACTGTGCTGTCAATGTATTCTATTATTGTAGTATCTAGGTTTATTTGGGGTACTTTCTTCCCTTGTTTTTTCATGTTGATTATGTATCTTCCTTTCTTGCAATGCTGATCTGAGGTATTGCAGTTTCTATCCTATAATCTTGTAGTGATGCTACAGATTACCTGTATCTCACCTTGTAGTTCACTTCCAGTCCCCAGCAGGTGTCTCCAGATGGACACTACTGCCACTAACGATGGTGAGAGTGGTAGTGGAAGTAACTCAAGATGGCAGTGAGAGTTGCCTTAGCTCCCTGGGTAGTCCCTGAGGGTGGTCCTGGGCCCTGGCCTGTGTTCCTGCTGGTTGGCAGGAACTCTGGCACAGAACTGGGGATGGTCCCAGGCCTCACTTAGGCCAGATCTTTTGCAGGAGTCTTCATAGGCAGTCCTTCCCTTGGGTCTGGGTTCCCCTGTGACTGGTGGCTAGCAGTCTCAGGTCTGACCTTGGCTGGGCTCCTGCCAGGTCCCTAAAGGTGGTCCTTGGCCTGTGCGCCCGCCAGTCAGCTGGAACTCTCTACCCTCTGCTTTTTAAAGTCTGAAAAAAAAAAAAGCTTTGAATCTTTTAACATATTAAAATAAGTCCAAGTCCTTCCAACTTACTCTGATGGAAATTTATTCTGAAGTCAGCTGGTTATGATTGTTTATGTTTCTTTTCTAAGTTATTTGTTTTCCGGTCACTGGAAAGGCTGATATTTATCTGGCTGATGAGGGGGAAAAACACTGTTGTCAGAACTCAATAATCTATACTTTAATTTAAAAGCAAAGAAAAAGTCAAGGTTGAATTTGAGTATAAGAGGAAAGTAACCAAAAACAAAATTTATCCTTGGCATCCCTGGTACTTAGTTGCTCAGTTCCCTTATTAAAAAAGGGAAACACACAGAAACACACACAAACACACACACTCTGCACACATACTTGTGTAAAAGTACATTTAGATCAACTTAGAGATAGGGTGGGAGGGAAACTTTAAACCAACTTATCCAACTTTACACTCACTGTTTGGGACCTTATCTTCAGTACCAGGTGGACAACATCATCATCCTCAGCTGGGACACTTCTAGCTACCAAAAGTACTATTTATGAAGGCAGTGCTAAGTTTTAGAAAGTTCCTACTGATGTGGGAAGAAACTTGATAAACATTATCATGTTGAATTGACATGACTAAACACCTATCCTGATGGCTCCTTTCCCTCTTAAAGACTCTTTACTACCCTAGCTCCCTTTGGGCTTTCTTCTGCCTACCACATCCCTTGTGTCCTTCTTTGTCTCTCTCTTTTTGGACTTCCATCCCTCTCTTATCTCTTCACTGCTTTCCAAGCCAGCCCCTATTGCTTTCTTTCAAATCTCCCAGGCCTGCCCCCTTACCTCAATCTCCTTGATTCAGTGCTATAGTCCGTCCATGACTGAGCTTCTGTGGGGTTCTCCCTACAGGATACAGGTCCCACTGCTGTGATTACAAGAGTTTACCAAAATAGGAATGATAGTGTCCTGGGGTAATGGATAATGAAGTTCAGTGTTATAGTAGCAACGATTAGGTCACTACTACTAGAAGGAGGAAAGGTAAGGTTATACATTTCAGTAGATATTTTAACAGATGTAGAGACTCTCATCTAATTAACATCACTGTAGGAATAAAATGTAGCCTGCTGCTCTTGTAGATGCCAACATTCTTCTCCTCTTCACTATTCATTTATTTATCAACCTTCTTGGGTAAAATTTCAACAGAAGCCATGCACACAGCACAGCTATTTCTACCCACTGGCAGGACAATCTATAAGAGCATGGCTTTGTGGAGCCAGAGGGAGTATATGACTATCTGAACAAAGCATCATTCTGAGCCACAGAGTTGCCTCTGGTTGCTATCCACACAGCAGTCATTTTCTATAAGGAAAGCATCTGTTTACTGTGGTTTGAGCTGCTGTTAGCCTATTCATAAATCTTCCTTTGGCTTAGGCATCAACAACAATTGCTCTACAATCCTTCATGCTTCCCAATCACAGCATATTTATCACCCCTTCAAAAGCAAAACAAATCACCTTACAAACTCCTAAGCCACAGAATAAATTATTAGATGATCATAGAACCAGGAAAAGGAAAAAAGCAAGCATGGTTTACATGTTCTTTCCTTCCTTGCAGCAAAGCTCTTTCATTCCTTCATTCCTCAAAGAGGTTGATTTGGGTTCTACGTCACTGTCATACAATCACAAGCACCTATTCATATATGGCTTTACAGTGTACCTTTTCATACTTGGCATTTCCTGCTGTCACCTTTCCTAACCCACTCTCTTTGGTAATGCCCCTGAGCTGCTGACTATACATTCAACCTGGCCCTACCATGCATGTCTTAGCTTTTCATTTGGAGTCTGAAGGTAGTGGAGATAGTTTAGAGGTTTGGGGCTGTATCTTGGTAAAGAATTATCCCATTTGGGGGAATATACCTCATATGTCACTGTGCAACAATCTCTGTCATCTGTCTATATCTAAGGTCCCTTATTGTTCTCAGGGGTGATGTGGGTCCAAGCCCTAAGAAATGTGCAATCCAATTTCCTAAAAAGTTAATCTCAAATTGAATACAGGGAAAGTGGAACCCTTGTGCACTCTTGGTGGAAATGTAAAACAGTGTACTATTAGGAAAAATACTATATTTCCTCAAAAACTAAAAACTAGAATCACCATCTGATCCAGCAGTTCTACTCTTAGGTATACAGTATCCCTCTCCTCCTCCAAAGGAGTTATGTGTTAAGAGTCTGAATGCATGCCTGAAACCACAAATAGTACTGGATCCTGTGTATACTATTTTTCCTATACATGCATACTTATGATAAATTTTACTTTATAAATTAGGTACAGTGAGATATTAATGGCAATATTAATTATAAAATAGAACAGTCATACTGTAATAAGAATTATGTGAAAGTGATTTCTCTCTGTCTTCAAAATATCATACTGTCCTCACCCTTCTCCTTGAGATGATGTGAGATGCTAGAATGCCTACATGATGAGATGAAGAGAAGTGAATGATGTAGACATTGTGATGTAGCATTGACCTAACACTATTGACCTTCTGATGATATATCAGACTTATGAATTATTCATTTCTTCAATTTTCCATTGAATATTTTCAGACCACAGTTGACCATGGAAAGTGAAACTGGATAATGGGAATTACTGTATAGCCAAAAGAACGGAATGCAGAGTCTCCAGCATAGATTTGTATGCCGGAGTTTACAGAAGGATGATTCACAATAGCCACAAGGTGGAAACCAGCCAATATATGAATGGATAAACAAAATACATCCACAGAACTATTATTCAGCCTTAAAGGGAAGGACATTCTGACACATCCACAACAATGCATGAACCTTGAAAATATCATGGTAAGTGAAATAATCCAAACACAAAAGGACAAATGTATACTTCTACTTAGAAATACTTAGTGTAGTCAAGTTCATGGAAACTGAAAGTAAGACAGTGGTTTCCAGAGCCTGGGGAAAAGGGAAGAATGAGGAGCAATTGCTTCATGGATATAGAATTTCAGGACTGTAAGACGAAAATAGCTCTGTGGATAAATAAGGGTAATGGTAGTCAAACAATGTGAACATATTTAATACCACTGAGCTGTACAATTAAAAATGATCAAAATGGCAAATTATATAGTATATATATTTGACAATAAAAATAATTTAAAGAAAAAAAAAGACCAATAACATATGGACTGTTATGATTTAGATGTGAGGTATTTCCCAAAAAGCTCATGTGTGAGACAATGCAAGAAGGTTTAAAGGCAAAATGATTGGATTATGAGAGCCTTAACCTTGAGTTTTGTGGGTTTTTTTTTTTTTTTTGTGGTCCTGGGGATTGAACCCAGAGCCTTGTGCACACGAGGCAAGCACTCTGCCAACTGAGCTATATCTCCAGCCCAGAGACTTAACCTAATCAGTGTATTAATCCCCTGATAGGGATTAACTGAGTGGTAACTGTAGGTAGGTAGGGTGTGGCTGAAGGAGGTGGGTCCCTGGGGATATGCCTTTGGGATTTATATTTTGTGCTTACTGAGCAGAGCTCTCTTTCTCTGCTTCCTCCACCACACTCTTCTGCCATGATGTTCTGCCTCACCTTGAGCCCCCAGGAATGAAGCCAATTGTTTATGGACTGAGACCTCTGAAATCATGAGCCCCTAAATAAACTTTTCTTCTTCTAAAATTGTTTTTGTCAGGTCTTTTAGTCACAGCAGCAAAAATGCTGACTGAAACATCGACTGAGGAGTTTCGCCTCTCTACTTAGATCTCCTTCTAACTAGTCCAAAGTTTCCCTTTTAGCCCGTGGATCTCTCTTCTCTCACCCATTGGTCTTCTACAGTTACCTGGGATCAACAAACTTTCACTCTGGGTACACATACCAGGTACTTTGCAGCTCTGCATATAGTGTTCACCGAGGCCATCAACATGCCAGATGAAATCTGTATTTATACCAGTAACCTACTTGGCTGCCCTTCAGATGGTTCCCATGCCAAAATGTACTGGAAACCACCAAGGCTTCCCTGTCCTTACTCTTCATGGCCTACTCCTCTCAGCATCTACCTGATTTCAGCTCCCTCTCAAATAATCTCAGCTCATTTCTCTAATGTCAAGGGATTGTGCAAATAAAACCATGTGTATACATTTGATTGGGGGAGGAATGGAGGCACAACTAGCCACTGTTAAAATATCAAATGCTTAGGAAGAAAGGAAAACTATGTTCCAAGAAACAGAAGAATATGCAAATCTTCCCTTGAAATACAGAGCAAAACAGCATCTAGGAAAAGATTAACATGGATAAACAATAGCGGAGTTATAGAAAAGCTCTCTTCACTTCTTTGGTTTTTGTTTTCTATTTTTTAAAAAACTGAGTTTCATGGTTTCTTAGATAAAACAGAAAATATCTTATGTTTTGCATTTTTTGTAGCAGCTATTTCTTTTTCTGACAGGTCTGCCTCTTTTCAACAGTTATATTATTTCCCCTATGGTAGGTTCAGGTAGGTATATATTTTCAAGCTCTTTCTTTCTTTCTTTCTTTCTTTCTTTCTTTCTTTCTTTCTTTCTTTCTTTCTTTCTTTCTTTCTTTCTTTCTTTCTTTCCTTCCTTCTTTTTTAAATTAATTTATTTGTTTAAATGCATTTCAAGTCATAGTGCAGATATGGAGCTCAGTTTTTCCATCTCTCTGGCTGCAAATGAGACAGAATCACATCATTTGTGTTTTCATACATGCACCTAGGGTAGTGATGTCCATCTCATTCAACCACCTTTGCTACTCTCATTCCTTCTCCTTTCCCCCCACCTCCCTCCTATCCCATCCAAAGTTCCTCCATTCTTCCATGTTCCCCATCCCCACCCCCTTATGTATCAGCATCCACTAATCAGAGAGAACATTCGACATTTGGTTTTTTGGGATTGGCTTACTTCACTTAGCATAATATTCTCCAATTCCATCCATTTACCTGCAAATGCCATAATTTTATTCTCTTTTATTGCTGAGTAATATTCCATTGTGTATATATACCACAGTTTCTTTATCCATTCATCTATTGAAGGGCATCTGGGTTGCTTCTACAGTTTAGGAATTGTGAATTGTGGTGCTATAAACATTGAAGTGGCTGTATTACTGTAGTATGCTGTTTTTAAGTCTTTAGGATATAGGCCAAGGAGTGGGATAGCTGAGTCAAATGGTGGTTCCATTCCAAGTTTTTTAAGGAATCTCCATACTGTCTTCAAGCTCTTTCTACTGTCCCAATATTTATGCCAAAGATCATGTTCAAAGATGGAGATACTTCTGCTCTGCTTATTGCCTTAAACATTTGCTTTTACTCTAATGCCCAACTCACTGTTTATAGTCTTAGGTTTTCATAAACATCTACAAAACACACAAATAAATCCACACCAACATATTAATGAGTGTTAATATGTTACACAATATACTTACTTGTTATCTATGCCTTTCATGAGGACCCTTTAGAACACTGGGGTATTTGACAGTTCTATGGCAGACCAATGGGATGACATTTCTGGCTTACATTGAAATGTCATTGAAATGTTTTTGAAATTCTTTGCTGTTCCAAATATGGTACAGAGTAAAACTTTCATATGTATTTTGGATAATACATGAGAACATTAGGAAATTTTCCACTTACAATAGGTAAGTCCTCAAGCTCCTGGGAGTGACATGTGATTTTTTTCTGCCTTTGGAGAATTTCAGTGAAAAGTTTACTCCTTTCAACAACACTGCATAGCCCTTATCATTCTCCCAGACGAGGGAACCAGCAAGGAATGAGTAATGAGCCTTGGATGTGCCTCTAGTAAAAGGCAGAACTTGAACACAAACCCAGTAAAATATGTTCACAGCCAAGCAGTCACATCCTCCAATAAGACCTCAAGAGCACCAATGGCCCTCATGCTGAATTCCCTTCCTGGAAAGTTCTCCGCCTCTCCTGCTCCACTGCCACCATCTTTGCTTTATCCTACCACCCCAGAGCTCACTCAAACCTATGCATTTCTTCATCAAAGTTCTAAATTGCTTATTAAAGTCCAGCTAACTTTTGAACAATTTTGATCTTTAGCTCTTCTATGTGAAACTTATTAATTCATTTTCAAATTTCATCACATCTGTTTTTAAAATACCTTGGGAACCATTCACTGGGAAAGATTTTAATGCAATTTCTCTCCTTCTTCCATCTGATATTCCATAACACTTTTTAAAATACAAACCTTTGTGATAATCCACTTTCTATAATCATAGTCAATGCAACCCCTAGGGCCTACATTTTTATTACTTTGGGGAAAGAGGTGCATTCTGTACTTCCATGGCTTTGCTTTATTTCCAGGACAGATAATATTTTATGACCTTGTGATATGAGCAAAGGGCTTGCTTGTGTGCAAATTCCTGCCTTCTCTATTGAACCCTAGGTACATGTGAACTAGAGAATATCATTCCTCTGGAGGTTAGAATGCAATTGAATCTTACCTTCAGCCAAAGCACATTGCTCTACATGAATTTGCACAAAAAGAAGAAAAATAAAAACTAAAAAGAACAAGAGAGAGAGGGAGAGTATTTGTCCACTTTCAAAGGTGTCAAACAATAAAACCAGATGTCTTTGGGGATTCTGAAGAAGGAATAAAAAGTACATTTTGTTTTTCCTGTGCTGCACAATCCTTTAAAAATATAAATGATATTAGCCTAAATCAGGTATGGTGAGATGACAGATACAAAGATTACAGCCTTGAAAGATGTGTTTATTACTTAGAGTTCTCAAGACATGCCATGCAGAATCACATGGGGAAGCACCAGGGTTAGTCAGGAGGCATGGGAGTAAGGGGAAAATATGGGTTAGAGCCTTTACTATGCAAGGAATGAGCAAGGCAGGGTATATAAGTTTGAGCAAGTTTAGACTTGGATAATTTGAATAATGTTGGTGGTTCTGGGCTTCAGAGATGGTGTCTATTGTCTGGTACCTGCCCCAACAATGACTTAGAATAGAAGAAATATTGTCTTGGTGTGTGAAAATTAGATAAATGAGATGATCAGGGATCTGGGTTTTGGATTGGCTGATTTGCATACGAAAGTATGTTTGCAAATCTTTAGAAACTAGCTAGCCCTGCAAAGAGCAATCTCTCCAGGATTAATAAGGCCTCTAACATGTCAAAGCATTATGAAATATACAAGATAAAAATATGATTATTATAAGAATGTAATGGCATAGTCACCAATTTCAACCCAAAAGAGGACCTATTAACTCATCAGTCCCAATAGCCTAGAGACCAACTGTTGATGGTTTATGAACTCACACATACTCAAACCTTCAAAAAGAGAATGCATCATAATGAAGCAAAAAACATTTTCCTTATTTAACAAGAAAAAAAATACTGGAGTTGAAATCCAATTGACATGAAATGGCATAATTCTCTATGCCATATTCATGATGAAATGACCAAGACTAGAGGTTTGAATTATATATTAGCTTGCTGAGCAACAGAATATTCTGTATTATCTCATATGCTATCTTTAACATTGAATGATACACTCATGAATAAAATAATTTAGGCTAATGATATTATGCTGAAAATAATTATTTAAATGATCTGTTATTTTCAGAACTACCATTAAAATGATTGGTCCACTTTTGGTTAGTGGAGGCTTAGAATGTGTCTCTGGCTGG
The DNA here is from genome assembly GCA_004024805.1 of Geosciurus inauris. NCBI lineage: Eukaryota > Metazoa > Chordata > Mammalia > Rodentia > Sciuridae > Geosciurus > Geosciurus inauris. The sequence goes on along the minus strand of PVHX01007240.1, from coordinate 83,999 downwards.
TATAAAAATCAGAAAGGGATTTTAATCAGGAGGAACCTCTTTTCCCGAACAAAGGTACAGTAAATAGATACAGTCATTACTTATCATTTCATAATAAACATTCAGGTCCATAGATAAGGACTTGTCTTAGAAACGATAGAAACCAAGTTACATACAATAAGATATTTGAAATGGATGTATTTTGGAATGAAAGTTATATATTATCCTGACTGCCTAATAACTAAAATGAAGAGGTGAAAGAAACTCATTCATGAAACAAATATTTATTTACAGCCTACAATCTTAGACACTCTCCCAGGCCCTAGAGATGTAGCAGTACTTAAGACTGATATGGTTTCTCCTTTTAGAGCTTTTACTCTAACAGGAGAGACAAATAATAAATGAATAAACAAAAAAAAAAAACAAGCAAAATAATGTCTGATGTTGAAAAATGCTATGTAGGAAAAAAACAGGCTGGCATGTTGGTGACTGGAGGCTGGGCACGTTGGGTAGGATGGTTAAAGAAGGCCTCTTTGGAGAAGCAGAAATTTTACCTGAGAACTGAAGGAGTTAATCAAGTGAGCTCAGAGGGAAAAGATTCCAGGGAATGAGAACGGAAGGTGCAAAGAACTTTGACTGCAAATGCACTAGGCTAGAATTCAGCATATAAGAGCAGAAATGAAGCACGGGCAGGTCATAAGGGACTTCCGTGCCATGGCTAGTGATATGTATTTTATCCTTAGTAAAAAGAAAAACATTAATGATTTTAAGGTGGGAAAACTGGCATGATGGAATTAAACTTGCTTTTACTCTGAACCGTCTGCAAATAGGCTGAAGACTTGATGTCCTATTGCCCTTGAATACTTTAGTGCATATTTCATATTTCCTTTTGTCCCCACATTTTTTCGGTTGCAGCATTATAGTTATACATACTGATGGGATTTGTTGTTACATATTCATACATGCAGACAATATAACAATATAATTTGGCCAATATTACTGCCCACCACTTCCCCCTCTTCTTCCCACTTCTCACTCCTTGGTCCCTTTACTAATCTCCTTTTGATTTTTCAAGAGATTCACCACATCTTTCTTTCTCCTTTTCCTCTATAGCTTCTGCATATGAGAGAAAATATATGACCCTTAACCTTCTGAGTTTGACTTAACATAATGGTCTCTGGTTCCATCCATTTTTCCTAAAAATGACATAATTTCAGTTTTCTTTATGGCTGAATAAAACTCCATTGTGTACACACCACATTTTCTTTATCCATTCACCTGTTAATGGAGACCTGGGTAGGTTCCATAGTTTGGCTATTGTGAATTGTTCTACTATAAACAAGGGTATGCATTTATCAATGTGGTATGATGACTTTATTTCTTTAGGATAAATACTGGGGAGTGGTATAGCTGGGTCATATGGTGATTCCATGCCTAATCTTTTGAGGAACCTCCATACCGATTTCCCTAATTTTTGCTTTTGTACAGACTTCTGCAAAAGAAGAACATTCCCCTATACAGTCACACTACATAACTGTAGCACAATCACCAGGATCAGGAAATTAATAATGTATTGCCATACAATACACAGAGTCCTATCAAATTTTGATAATTTATAACAAATGGATCTGACATAGATTCATGCATCATCCCTCACTGTAACATCTCCCTAATTTCCTTAAATACAAAACAGTTCCTCAGCCCTTCCTTTGCCTTCCTAACCTCATTATTTTTGAAAATTACAGACCAGCTGCTTAGTAGCATTTCATTTAAAATGGGTTTATCTGTTGCTTCCTCATGAATAGGTCCAGGTTATACATTTCTGGCAGGAATCATAAAAGTGATGCTGAGTTCTTTTCATTTCACCCTATCAGGAAGATACAATTTTGATTTGTCCTATTACTGAGGATGTTTACCTCAATCACTTGATCAAGATCATGTCCATCAGGTTTCTCCACTATAAAGCCATAACTTCCTCTTTGTAGCTAACAAGAATCTCAAGGGGAAGCACTTTGATAGTATGTAATACCCTGCTCTCTAGGAAAGCTACTTTCAGCATCCACTGATAACTCTTGCATGAATTAATTGTTACTATGATGGCTACAAAATGTCATTTTTCTGATTCTATCATTCCTTCTACATTTATTAATCGATATTGTGCTGTAAGAAAGACCTTTCTATTATTTTTAAATCTATTTACTTATATTATTTTAAAATCTATTTACTTTATTTTTATATTATATATGCCATAATGCATTTATATTTTGTGATATAATATGTATATGATTATATTGCCTATAATACATATATTGCATATGTAGTATATTATTACCTTTATTATTTATTTTCATGCTTAAATTTCACCAGCTATGGCCACCAGGAGCACCTGTGAGCTGGCTTCTTTGTTCTCCTAACATGTCCCCATTAATATATGAGAACTCACCTTTATGGTATAATTGTTCTAGACACATCTCATACTGTCTCTGTCCCAATCTTGGAACAAATCTTTCCTCTAAGTATTCCTGTATTCTTTCAGTTGAGAGTATTACTGAAAAACCAAGATCTAAGTACTAAAAATGCTCAATGTTATTGGGGTATTGCTTCTTCCAGACCTTCTCAGTGCACAAAGCTAGAAAATAAATACACACCCACACGTACTCCCCTTTGTGATCTCCAATATCCATCTCAGTATATTAAAAATCTTATGTTCATTCCAACATATAGAATTCTAATACATATCCCAGATTCATTTTCTTGTCCTCCCTTTATTTTATATATATATATATATATATATATATATATATATATATATATATATATATATATATATATTTGGTATCAAAGATTGAACACAGGGGTACTGGACCACTGAGCCACATTCCCAGCCCTATTTTGTATGTAGAAACAGGGTCTCACTGAGTAGCTTAGCACCTCACTGTTGCTGAGGCTGGCTTTGAACTTGCAATTCTCCTGTCTCAGCCTCCCAAAGTGCTGGGATTATAGGCGTGTACCATTGCGCCCAGCTCCCCCTTTATATTTTAACAACTTTCTTCACTGACAATAACAAACCTGAATAAGTAACCTGATATTTTTACGTATTTGTTAAATTCTAGTACGTAACCATCTCCAGCTCTCCCTGTCTGGCATCCCTCTCAAATAGCTTCTTCACTTAGCTCCAAATCTGACAGTACCTCTGAGAGGACAAGACCGATGCCATTTTGTGACTCTGAGCCTTTGTCCTCAACCCAGCAGCCCCTGCCCAGATCCTGAATAATTGCGACACACTTAAGGGCACACTGTTCTGGTGCCAGTAAGTCGTTTTGCAATCTGGGCCAACAATCAGGAAATTAAGCATTGGGCCCACCATAGCCAAACCTATAAGCCTAAAGGTCAACTGACCTCATACTGACCTCACTCACCCTTACCCCATCCTGTAGTGACAAGACCACTGTCCCCTTGCATGCACTTTCCCTTACCCAATCATGTAACGCCAAGGCATGTACTCCCCTGCTTGGGATTCTAATCCATAAAAAATCCCTGCTCCCCTAGACTAGGGGCCACACCTCCCTACCTCCACATCAGAGAAGGTGTGCGGTCCCTGCTTGAGCTTGGAATTAAAGAACCTTTTGTGATTACATTGGAATCGGACTCCTGGTGGTCTCTGGTGGTCTCTTGAGTCTGGGCATTACACCTCCAACAAGTTTTAGGGAAGAAAAAAAAATAGAGTACTTATACTCTTCAAAATGATTTGTCTGGCTGTTGGTAGAGAATAAATTTTAAAAGGAAAAGAGTAGGATCATTGAGTACAGCTAGGAGGCCATCTATTCACCATTCAGACAAAAAGCAAATGAGAAGAGAGAGATATAAGAGGAAGAATCCAAATCCAAATATCTTGGAGTAGAACTGAACAAGAGGTTGGTATGTTGGCTATTGTTGGAGGAGCATAATGGAGTGGAGGGATAAGGGATGTTCCCAGGGTTCAACCCAGGCATTGAATACAGGAGAGACTAACAGAAAAGAAAAACTGAGGGCACAAGAGATTTGGAGTGAAGGGGAAGTTATCAAGAATTGTATTTTGGAATTTTCATTGAAGATTACTGCTAATGTCCAAAGGGCAAGGCCAAGTAAGGAGATGAATAGTAACATAATCTTTAACATTGGACTTGACATTTAATTTCAAAGGACTAGAAGAGATCACCATGGGAAAGAATAAAGATAACAATGAGAAGGGAGCTGAGTCCAAACCCCAAAGCATTGTTTGTAGGTCAGAGGAGGATCAGCCAACAATGAAAAGACAGTGAGACGGGAGTGCAATCAGGAGGCCATGGCATCCTGGAATTGAAGAAAGGAGAATGTTTCAAGTAGGGGAGATCATATAATTCTTTTTTTTTTTTTTTTTTTTTTACCAGGGATTGAACTCAGGGGTGCTTGACCACTGAGCCACATCCCCAGCCCTACTTTATGTTTTATGTAGAGGCAGGGTCTCACTGAGTTGCTTAGCAGCCTCACCATCCCTGAGGCTGGCTTTGAACTCACGATCCCCCTCTCTCAGCCTTCCAAAGTACTAGGATTACAGGCATGTGCCACCACACTGGGACAGAGATCATATAATTCTATGCAAAGTTTTTGACATGTCCAGTAACTCAAGAAAGAGAAGTGCCTTATGGACTTGGCTTTGTGGAGATTGTTGGGGAAGCTCGATTAATTCATTTGTCCCATTGTCCCAGATGCTGTACACTATAAAAACTTAAACATAGTGTATAATAACAAGAACATAATTATAATAATCACATAATATTAATGTTAAATAATATAATTATATATAAGTTTTAGATTATTGAAGCCAGAATTAGGCATTCAGTGTAGATAGGTAAATCAAGTCAGGTCAGATCAAGGAGGCCAATTTGGGTCTGGGAAGGTGGAGAGTTATTGAAATGCTAATGTCTTCAGAGCCCCTCCTCCACCCTTATCAGGATAACCTGCCCCTGCTCCAATCTGTTGCTAAGGTAACCTGTCCTAGGGAGTTGTTAATTACCCCCCTTCCTGTCCAAATCACTCCAACTGGCTCCTTGCCCCCATCCATAAGCTTTTTACCTTTTGGTCATCCCACCAAGCATATCCTGGGCCTAGTAACTATACAGGGAGAAGAAATAAGGAGAAGAGAGCAGGACAGCAAAAGCAAAACACGTGTACTTCTTGGGCTACCAGGATACCAGCTATGGCCCCCTTCTTCCTCCCGGGAGAAGTCTATGTGAGCTCTTTTAAATAAACCTTGCTTAAATGCTTGCCTTGATGTGCTTCTCTATTGTTATACTTCAGCATGTGAGGAAGCAGAACTCGTCACAGGTAACTGGCAGTATCATTATAATTTCCAGCCTATTTTCACATCTGTATCAATTCTCCTGAAATATTTTAGAATTGAAAACTTGGGATTTAATTGGTTAAAAACTTAGGTAAAAAATCTTGGTGAGGGTGGTTGGAGGGCACTAGAGAATGACTCAAAGTTATTTTTCTGGCAGTATGAAAAATAACTTATAAGGAGAAACTTTCCTGATTGAAAACATATAGATTGTAAAATATTTGTTATGTATCTTTACATTAAAAAATGGTATAAAGCCTCCAGCAGGAAAATAAGAGCTTTAATTATCAAAATTAATAAACAAAATTAATATGGACATTTATGAATTACATTCTAATAGGTTTTTACATCTCTGTTAAATTTCTTCAAGGACTGATATGTTTTTAGCTAAATATCCTCAGGTGTAAAATCATTTCTCTGAGGTCTGAAGTGATAGTTTTCAGGACAAAATTAGCTTCTTCATAAAAGTCTTGATTTGTGGTGGAAACAAATGTCAGCTGTCTACCAAATGTGGGTCTAGCACATCGTTCTCTTACACTTTCCTTTTCTCTCATGTTTAGCAGCTGCCAAAATGGAATCAGCACAATTCTCTCTCAGTTCTGAGAGATTCACATCTTTATCCTGAATTTTCTTTTGCCTCTCATTAACAAGCTCTCCTCAACATTTTCCCTTCATTAATGCAATTTCTTTTTTAACTTTCAAAACTTTAGTATCTTTAAGAATTTCCTCTATCTCCTCATTTTTCATATCAAAGTCTCTTTCTTTGTTTTTCATTCACTTTTTCCACCCTTCCATTTTCTTTATTGAGCTTCTGCTTTGATCAAGTATTATTTTATAAGTATCTTTTGTATTTCATTTTCTGTTGATTTTTTTTTTCTTCACTGTTCTGAAAGCTTCTACTAAGTTTTGGTTTGGTTTCTTCCTTCAATGGAAGCTACTTGTATTACCTTTCATAGATAAAATCTGCAAACTCTTTGTCTCTTAATTATAGCATTTTGGACATCCTCATGAAGGCAAAATCTTGCCAACATGAGAAAAATCAAAATTCTTTAATTTGAGGATGAGGCTGCATTCACACTTGGCATAATGCTAAACATGAAACAAAGCTTTCATTTGCTTTTCAAGTAGCTTTCCCTGCAAGAGCCATGGACTGGTCAGCCTGTGAGAAAGATACACAGCATTTTTCTGAAGTTTCCTCCACATACTTGTTAAAATATAAGAGAACTGATGTCTGATTTTTCCTGGAAAATAAAAATCTGAGAGCTTCCACTATGACAGGGTGCTGTTCAACCAGAGGGATACATCATGAAAATGTACACTGCAAATGTACTGAAAATGGAATCTACTGCCAAACCCAGTTACTTCAGGAATGGCTATTTCCAGAGCCACCACATGCATAGAGTTCAAAATTCCACTTTGCAGTTCATAGAATTTATGTTTTCATTTCATATTATCTTTACAGTCTTCTCAAAAACTCCAAGATCTCCACACTTTCCAACCAGTTGCAAGTGCTGATTGATAGATGATTTTCCTGGTTCTGAGTTCAAAGAAAATGCAACATTAAGTTGCATTATGTTCTCTTCTCCCTTATGCATGCTGTGTAATAAGGGAGTTTCCACATGCTGCTGGCTACATTTCCTTACAGTGATCCAATATTTTTAGGTGTGAAGATATAATTATTCATAAATTTTAAATGCCAGCACCCTGGTGTCCATGATATTTTCTGGCTAATTTTCTAATTAGTAAGATGAGGATATACAACTTAATACACACCTAATTGCTTACACTCTCAAAAGGTTTCAATTATCCATAATAATAGTTTGCATGAGGCAATCAATATAAGGAGTATGTATCTCTTGCAAAGAGCCCTGTTTATATATTATTTATGATGCTCCATCTAAAACAATGTCTATTAAAATCCATGAAGAATGATTCTTTGAAGGGAAAAATGTATCTGTTTAACATTCTGAGCCGTATCTACGCAGCTGACCGAGAAATAAACAGGCCACTTAGGTTTCTATGCTCTTCCTTGGGCAATATAAAATTATATAAGAAGGGAAAAACTGGCTTGAACAATAAACACAGTCTCTCTACAGTGATTGGAGTTATGTTTCATAAGAGGTTAATAAATAGTGGTCCCACAACATATGTAAGCATTCTCTTAATAGCTTCAAGGAACAGGCAAGTAAGGATTTATGTAGAATGCTCTAAACCTGGACACAGGCAACTCTTCTTTTTTATGAGCTAAAGAGGCCATATAATCTCATCTGCAGGACAAATTTGCTGTTCTGCAGGATACTCTTAGACTCTGCAGGATACTATGCTCGAAAGTTAGGGTAACCTGTCCAGATAAGGATGGACCCTCCCACCCTCAATCAACTGATGGAAAAAAAAAACACCTTAAAAATAGTGGTGCTTAAGTCAGAGTTGGGCAGAGAGATAATACAAAGAATCTCTATTGCCTCCCTTGTTCTCTGTTTGAATTTTTTCAACTCCTACTCAATTCTTAGATTCAATCTTTATATCTTCTTTATTCCAGTGCAAACAAAAGAACATGCTTTTAAAACATTCCACAAGCAAAACACTACAAATCATCAGTTATTTGATGCCAAGGTCAAAATGACCCTGATGTAATTGTTTTTTCTAGCTACTGAAAGGTTGAAAATAATAGAGATGATGTGAACACAGCTGAAAGAGAGAGAAAAAAAAAAAACAAAAACAGAAACCAGAATAAAAATATGTGATTCCATGTTGTTACTGTCACAAAAATTTGAAGTTTCTGTATTTTAACATGCAGCCTGCCATAAAATCAGTCTTCCGTCAGACCCACCAGAGATATGCCTGGCATAGTCTGTAGGAAGATCCTGTTCTTCCTTAATGATAGACAATCTCAATTTCTCATGCAAAAAAACCAGAAAATGACAGAGGATACATGGCCATAACCATAATCCTTACTTGCTTGTTCTTTGTAAGCATTCTATTAAGAGAATGCTTACATATGTTGTGTGACCACTATTTATTAATCTCTTATGAAACCAAACTCTGATCACTGTAGAGTGACTGTGTTTATTGTTCAAGCCAGTTTTTCCCTTCTTATATAATTTTATATTGCCCAAGGAAGAGCAAAGAATAACGTTAAAGTATCTATGGCTCAAAAGTTGGAATTTTAGATATAGTATTGTGTGGAAGACCTTTACAAGAAGGTTTTGGGCAGTAGAATTTTTTTCAGTTTAGTTTGGGGGTTTATTGTAATAGGTTGATCATTATTTCAATATTACTGTGAGGCAGCAAAGTGATACAAATGCAAAACAAAAAGGACAAATAGGGAATATTTTTAAAAACTTTTTCGAAAGTAAGGAAATTTTTAAATTATGAAAGTCTAAGTTAGGGGAATGATAAAAGGAATTATTGTTTGGACAGGGAATTTAGTTTATAGGAATAAAGATAGACATCAAGAAGTGAATTGTAGAAAGCTTCACATTTTTGCAATTATACAAGCAAAGGCAGCCAATAACCAAAAAAGAATTTCACCCAGTATGTTTTCACAGGGTTTCCCAGTGTCTATTCCATATCTGGTTGTCCTAGAAATAGGACACCCACTTTATGAAAAGAAAGATTTCATGTGAATAAAGCAAATAGTAATCAGATGCAAGGACATCCAGGGTATACATACCTGTGCCCTAGGAAATGTTTTGGGGTGCAGTTAGAGAGGAATACGTCAAAGAGTAATGCTATGCAAGGGAATTCTAAGACACCAAGGCAAACTTCAGCCTTTATCCCTGTGCATTTTCCTCCTTGAGCTGCCTATAGTGTTTCCTGCTGACCTGGGCTAGAAGCAGTCTTTATCAAAAGCTGTGTCTGCAGGGAGAACCACTTGGTCCATGGCAGCCTAGCCACTAAGTGGGAAACCAGTCCCCATGGGACAAGGCAGATGTCCTCCTCTATGTGCCCCCTAGATTCACAGCTATATGACTCTCTCTGGCCCACCATGTCCCTTGAAGACTGGAGGCCCATGATAGGTACAGGGAGGACAGAGAGGCAGGGAGGAAAGCAGGAAGTCAATTTAGGGGTTTTGGTAGTTAGGAATTCTGACAGGGAAGTCTAAAAACAATCTTTTGGGACAGTTTGTTTCTATTTTCTCTACTCAATTTGAGGTCTGCAATGAAGAAGTTAAGAACATATTGTACAAAGTGAATGATAAAAATGTGTTAAAGAGAAATGTTTCCAAAATAAAAAGCATTTACTAAGATAAATGTTTACCTTAGTAAATGCTTTCATTTATACAACTGAAAACTAATTCTTGAAGTTTGACTTCATAGGCAGAAATTAGCTTTCAATATGTTCAACTTGGCATTTAGATACTTTTTCTTTTTTCTAATTAATTAATGTTTTTGATTGGCACTTAGTATTTGTCCATATTTATGAGGTACAATATATTGTTCTGTGTTTTTCTTGCTTTTTGCAGTGCTAAGGGTTGCACCCGCAACCTTGTACATCAAGCACTCTACCACTGAGCTACACCCTCAACCCTGATTCATATATATATTAGGTAATGATTAACTCAAAGTAATTACTGTGTCCATCACCTGAACTTTTATCATTTCTTCAAAGTGAGTACATTCAAATTCTTCTCTTCTAATTATTCTAAGGCACATAATGTAGTATTGTTAATTACATTCACCCTGCTGTTCCTTAGAACACCAGAACTTAATTCCTTCTATCAGAAAATATCATACTACTTGGTCAATGTCTTCTTTCCTCCACCCATCCTGTTTTCCTTTCTGATAATTACTATCCTACTCTCAACTTCTGTGAGGTCAAATTGTTTAGCTTTCACTTATAAGTGAGTCATGTGGTGTTTTATCTCTCTAGGACTGACATTTCACTTCACACAATGTCCTCCATTTCCTTCTATATACATGGAATTTGTTTTTCCTGCTTGAAAAATAGATTCATTACTTCTTGCATGAGTACATGTTAACTACAATTTATCAGAGACATACATTAAACTTTGTCATAATGAATTGCTACTTTCTGTTTTTCTGAAACATGCATTAGAGAAGTAGGTAACAAGAAGTAGGAGATATGCTCAAGAATCTACAGACTGATATTTGACCATAACAATGTGTATTATGTTGGAGATACTCTAAGGCTTAGATGACTGGGGAAAAATGGCGCAGTCTTGACACTTTGGGGTAATATGACAGGAAAAATGATAATAGCAAGTGGGAACTTAGATCATAAAACAATGTAATCTGGAAACCCAGACAAAGAAGATTTATAAATACAGTTAATATGGCAAGTGAGGTGGACTGATTTGGTAAAGAAAAAGCTATTAAAATAACTCTATAGCACAATGTCTAATTGGTAAGAAAAAGGAATAGTTGGATGCTGGATGGCCAATAGCAGAAATGTCTATTATAGAAATACCTGCCTGACTCCACATTTCCCTCCAGGTCCTATCTTGACATTTTCCTCTCTCTGTAACTACTTCAAAATACATGTCTATATTTATTGTCTCCAATTTCCAAAACTTTAGTAGAGGATTGTCAAGGGTGTCAAGGTTAGCAACAGCCTCTATGTTGCTAGATCAGCTCTCAGTTCTTATTTTCCTTGACCCATCAATAACATCATTTTCACACTCCTGAAAAATCTGTTTTCAGTTAGCTTTGAGGACATTATGCGTATGGTTTTCTCACATGATAAAGCCCATTTATAATAAGCCAATAGCTAACATTATACTGAATGAGGAAAAGCTGAAAGATTACTCTAAATTCTGGAACAAGACTGGATGCCTAATTTTACCACTTTTATTCAATTCAGATCTCAAAGTCCTACCCAGAGCAATCAGGTAAGAGAAGAAAAAACAAAAACAAAAACAAAAAAGGGCTTCCAAGTTGGAAGTCAAATTGTTAGTATTTGCAGATGACATGATCTTATACATAGAAAACCCCCAAACTCGAATAGAAATCTAATAGAACTCATAAAAGAATTCAACAGAGTTGCAGGAGATAAAATCAATATACAGAAATCAGTAGCATTGCCACATACTAATAGTGAATTATCTGAAATAAAAATCAAAGAAGCATTTACAATACCTACAAAAAATGTAAAACACTTAGGAACAGATTTAACCACAGAAATGAAAGATCTCTATAAATGAAAAATATAAAATATTGATTAAAGAAATTGAAGAGGACAAAAAGTGTTCAGGGGCTGGAAAATCAATACTGTTAAAAGTCCACACTACCCAAACTGATTTATAGATCAAAGTGATCTGTATCAAAATAATAATGACATTCTCCATACAACTGGAAAAAAAACAACTCCAAAATTGATCTGGAACCACAAAATCACAACCTCCCACCACTACTGCCACCAGATAGAGCTATGTTGAGCCCCAAAGTGAGAGATATTATGCTACTTGACTTAAACATACCATAAAGTTGGAGTAACCAAAACATGGTATCATCACAAAAACAAACACACAGACCAATGAAACAGAGTAGACAACCTAGAATAAAGTTCACACACCTAAAGCCAACTGATTTTTGACAAAGTTGGTGTCTTTCATTAGTTCCTTCTCTTTCTTATTTCCAAATGTTGAAGTGACCCAAGAATCAAATTTTGACCTCTTCCATTTCCTCCTTCACCAATATTTTCATCTAATTTTAGTACTTTAAATATCATAAGACTCTGACAATTTTGACATTTATATCTCTACACAGACCTAGCTGGACTTTTTCCCTGAATGGATATCTAATAGGCACCTCAAACTTTATAAAGCTATCCCTTCCAAGAACCCAGCAGGTGGTGGCAACTCTACCCTTTCGTTGCTTGAACCACCCTTGACTTCTCTTTTTCCCTCATATCCAACTGGTTAAGCCCTGAGTGTTTGAACTTTAAAATATACCTAGAATTCAACCACTCTACTTCCACTGTTGGTGACCTCCACTGTTGTCACCCTGGTCCCAATAACCATTTTAACAGAAGAAATGTGAAACAACAAGTCATAGAATGTCAGAGGGATTACAAAACTATCAACAATTATAACCATAAGAGCTAATACATACAAACTCTCAATCACATGTGCTTTGTTTCACTAGGGATAAGAGAAGAATAGAGATTCTATTTTTAGGTAGGACCAAGGCTTAAGAGAGAGAATGTCAATCTAGTACTCACTGTTTATTTTCTTTTAAATTATTCTAATATAAGTTTATCTGAGAATTCTTCCTTTGCATGTCTTTTTTTGTCCTCAATATTTACCAGACTTCCTAGAACAGAGCAAGAATGTATATAAATATTTACCTAAAAATAAATATATTTAGAAGTACGAGATAATGCTTCAGGTATTAAATTCATTTTAGATGGTCAACAATGGCTTGAAAAGCTCAATTAGAAAAGCTAAATTAGAAACATGAAAAAAAAAGTTCCAGTTTTATATGTATTTAAACTCAAGCACATTTCTAGAGAATACCCTTGGAGATATATTTTCCAAATTAGAGATTTCCTATTAATTTCAGAAAGTAAAGATAAATTCAAATGAAAGTGGGGTAAATCTAGACCACATAATATGGTCCAAATAATATATGGGGGAAAATTAACATTCCATTCCACAGACTTAATATAGCTCGTACGTACTTTTTTTTGGTACTGGGGATTTAGCATTGGAACACTTAACCACTGAGCAACATCTCCAGCACTTTCTGTTTTTTATTTTGAAACAGGGTCTTGCTAAGTTGCTGAGGCTGGCCTCAAACTTGCCATCCTCCTGCCTCAGCCTCCAGAGCAGCTGGAATTATAGGCATGCACCACCATGCCCGGCTCTAATAAATTCTTTTTTTTTTTTTTTAATTTTTTTAGTTGCTAATGGATTTTTATTTTATTCATTTATTATTTATATGTGGTGCTGAGGCTCGAACCCAGTGCCTCACGCATGCTAGGCAAGTGCTCTACCACTGAGCTACAGCCCCAGCCCCTCTAATAAATTCTTAAGGGCTGTGTTTCTTTAGGGAAGCTTCTCATGGCTCAGTTCTTTTCTGTTGAAAATAACTCCATTATGATCACTCAGGTCATAGCAAGAAAGAATGTGCTCATCCTCTTCCACAAAATCTTTGCACCCAGCTCCAGCTTAGGCTGATGTCTTTCCCCATAATCCTCTATACAAAAAAAAGGGTAATGAGAAAACAGTGTCTATTAATTACTAAGTGTGTTGCAGAATATCTTGTAATCCTAGATGTCATGGTTGGGTAGACAGAACATAGATTTTGGAGTTTCAACTTCAAGGTTTAAATTCTTGCTATACTAGCGATAATCTTGAGCTTAATCACTTTACTCTGAGACCTATTGTGCTCACCTGTAAAATAGTGCTATTGAGAAGTGGTGAGACCTTTAAGAGGTAGAGTCTCAAAGGAGATTACAGGGCTCTGCTCTCTTCTCTCTCTTTTCACATCCTGACTATGAAGTACACAGATCTGCCAAGCACTCCCACCATGATGTACTGCCTTGCTACAGACCCAAAAGCAATAGGACTATAGGCTGAAACCTCCAAAGTTGTGAACCAAAATAAACTTTTCCTCTTTACAAACTGATTATTTCAAGTATTTGTTACAGTAACAGAAAGCTGACTAGCATGACTACTGTAAGGCAAAAACACACACAAAAGCCCTTTGCAAGCTTCCAGCATTGCACAAATACTAGTTATTCCAACATAATACTTTAGAGATCTTCAAATTTTTGCAGATATAACATTATGGTTTGGCTATAAGGTGTCTTCCAAAAGCCCCTGTATTAAGGCAGGAACATTTAGAGGCACAATGATTAGATTATGAGAGCTAGAACCTAATGAGTGGATTAATCCATTTGATGGATTAATAATTTGAATGGACTAACTGGGCAGTAACTCTTGGCAGATAGGGCATGGTTGGAGAAGATAGGAGAGTGCCCAGAAGGGTTTATCTTCTCTGAGACCCCTTCCTTCTCTCTCTTTGTTTCCTGGCTACCATGAGGTGAGCAGTTTTCTTCTGCCATGTCCTTCTGCTCTGCCTCACCTTGGGCAGAGTGATATAGTTGGCTGACTAATGACTGAACATCTTAAACCACGAGTCCTCCCCTCAGTTGTTCTTGTCAGGTATTTTGGTCACAGTCACAAAAAGCTGACTAACCATCCATGGCATAGAACAGAAAGTACATTATGATCACTGAGGATATGGCAAGAAAGAATATGCTTATCCCCTTCCACAAAATCTTTGCATCCACAGAGATATTGATATAACACTAAGACAAAATTACAAGTTAGAGTTGACCCAAATTCTAACAAGAGATCTGTGGATTTGGTAAGCCCCCTCACCAACAGATCAATCTAAGGAAGATGACATCATTGAGGGAAGCTTTAAAAAGGGCCACATATGTTGATCGAGAGGTGAAGAAGTTTCTTTTTCCCTTCCTCATATGGCTCAACTATCTCTCAGCAATTAATTCACAAGATGGAGAATAGGACTGTGCATGATACTTATTTGTATTTCTCACATGCTTAGTGCTGTGTTCCATACATAGTAGGGGCTCAATAAACATTGGTGAATTGATTTGAGAAAAGCCATAATAAGTGTCACTGTACCAGAGGTTTTCTCAGCATGAGTAGAGAGAATTTATGTGGAAAGAAATAACTAAACTGCCTGCATTCAATATAAACATTATTAAATCCAATTTGTACTTCAAAAAGATGCTGGCAGTCACTTTTACATGTCTTGGGAATGGTTCCAAATTAAATGCATTCTGGACAAAAACACAGAAAAAAATTAAGAACATACTGGATATGTAAAATGAGCTGAGTCTATTCATTCTTTCCTAGAAGTAGGAGCAGTGCTTCAAGATAATAAGCCCTATTTGGTCTCAAAAACATGTTTTAATCATTACAAAACAAAAATAATTCTTATTGATTATTTGAAACTGCTGTCTCTGGGCCTTGGGTGGAAGGCAAAATGTAAATAAATGCTAATTCCTTAATACGCTTTTTCCAACATATATTTAGTGCCCAACTAACTATTCAGGCTTAATGAGACACAAAATGAAGAAACTCCATAGCACCTGCTTCTGATGAAAAACAAGCTTTTCAAAAGGCTTTAGTTGTAGGAAGGGTAAATACATCATCCCTGAACTCCATGCTCTAGATAAGGAGGCTAAAATTTAGATTTAATTATATTTCTCAAGCACGTACTATAAACCAAATCTATTTCTATACAGTCACTTACCTCATAACTCTTCAGTCAATGACAGATCAGATATATAATAGTAGATTTTAATGCAGCTGAAAAATTTCCTATAGCAAATACAATTATGTATATACATAATATATATGATGATAAGAAACATCTATGTTACTGGTTTATTTATTTACTATACTACATTTCTTAATATTTCTTAATATTTTAGAGTATGCTCCCCGCCCCCAAAATGTGTGTGTGTGTTACAAGTGTGGTGCTAGGGATTGAGCCCAGAGCCTCACACATACTAAACATTTCTTCTACTTATTAAAAAAAAAGTTTACTATAGAACAGTATGTTGTATTACAAAGACAGCAGGCTCATATACCTTACGTTTTCCAAATCCCTTCACTGCCTTAATGTCACCCTGAATGATTGACCAACACCATCTGGTTTTGTATAGTAAAAGCTATGATGTTTGCACAATGACAAAATAGCCAAATGGCACATTCCTTAGAATATATCCCTGTCATTAAGCTATGTGTGACTATATTTATATTTTTATATACACAAAAGCTTCATGTCATCCCATGTGTTGACTATTATTATTACCATTATTTTTCAGAAAAGAAACTTGAAGCTTGGGGTGGGAGTGGCTCAGCATGGACCTAAAGCCAATGTTCTCTGATTCCTAGCCTAGGGATCTTGCCAGTAGGACACACTCTTCATGCCCCCTGAAAACCTGCCCTCAGTTAAATCTCCATGGGCATGAGGCTTTTCTGAATGTATTATTGGGAAGAAAAACAAATTCAGCTGAAGCATTAACCTAGAGGGAACCCACCTTCCTGACATGGAAGGAAACGCTGGAGTCCACAGAAGCCATGAAAAGCAGGGAAGAAAACCAACCGTTCAGCTTTAAGGATCATCTACATTCCAGTAATGCCTAAATTCTATTTCTGGCTCTGTCCCTCCCCTGAGCTCCAGACTGTGGTTCTTTAATTCAATATACTGTTGTTAGGAGGTCTAATGAGCATCCCAAACACGAGGGCAAAGCACAAATCTTGATATTTCCCCCAGTCTGTTCCTTCCCTTGTGGTCCCCGTCCTGGTTAATGGCACCAGCATTCATTCTGCTCAAGCCCCAAACCTGGGGGTGATCCTTGATTCTCTTCTATCTCTTTGATTTGCATCATTTCCATCACTGGTCCCCATCAAAAGTAGCTCCAAACTGTGTTCTAAAATTGGAGCACATCTCTCCACTCCCACTATTAGCAGCCTCATCCTAGTAGCATTCACCTCTTGTCCAGATGGCTACACAGTTTTCTGTGCCCACTCTTATCCCTTTGGTCTACTGTCCATCCAGCTGCCAGAGTGTGCTTCTGTCACAATAAACAGGATCATGTGAACTCTTACCTCCTTTCATAGACTTCCCACCTCTCTTGGGATAAAACAGATTCCTTCCTATGGCCTGTGAGGACCACCATGATCTGGTCTCTGCTGACTCTCCAACCCCAGGTCCTATTTCTCACCTTAGGCTCCTCTGGCTATGTGGGAGATGTAACATGATGTGATTCCACCTAGACATATGGTGTCTCTTCAAGTCCTCTACACATCATGTTCCCTTTGTCTAGCATTCTGTCCTTTCTGACCCTCGAATGTCTTTATTCTCATCTGTTTAAATGATCTTCTTCCTCAGAGAATTCACCCTTGATAGATCTACCCCCACGATATTCTGGCACTCTCTATCCCTAATCTGCTTCATTTATTGTGGCTGATACTGATTTAAATGCTAGCATTTTCCCATTCACTCCATCCTCCCACTCATAGACCTCATGAGGGCAGGGACTCTGCCTGTCTCATTCACTTCTGCATTCTCAGTGGCTATAGCAATTCCTGGTACATAGGGGTGGTGAGAAAACATTTGTTGAATGAGTGAGGTTGGAGTCATGTTCTAAGGTCAGGGAAAATAACATATTTGTTTTACATAGAATACTCTCCCACACAGGCTTCACCTTATGTTAAACTTCTGTTCTCCAATGCTTTAGCATTCTCCCTACCATCAGTGTTGCTGAGAATATGACCAAGAGATTTCAAGTCTATTCATGCTGAGAGAACAGTATGGAATACATTTCAGGTGCAAGGTTAGTCAATTAAATTTATGACAGGATAACTGTAGGGTATAATTTCTATAAACTAGAGAATAAACTGAATAAATAGGATTGTCTGTACTTTTATAGCTCCAATAATGAAAAGAGATCAAAAAAACGACAGACTTTTTTGCACAAATCTTCACTACATTGACCTTCATTGCATTAATCAAAAGTTTTCCAAAGAGCCATTTTTTTTTTAATTTAGGGTTTCTTGTGCCTTGTAAAAAGACAGTAAAATAAAGAGTTATAATGAAAATAACAAATTTTAGAGTAGCTCTAGCTATATAACATAAAAGGAAATAATTTAAGATGTGAATAATTAAAGAAGCAGACCTAAACTAGTCTTGTGGTATAGAGAGATGTCATGAAAAGTCTTACTGATGAAATTGTTTTTAAGACTCTAAGGAAAGGGGTAGATGAAGAGAGGGGAGAACTGCCTAGGTGGAAGGATAGACATTCAGATGACCTGGACATCCAAGGTATAATGAAAGTTAATTATTTTTGATTCTCATCACTACTCAGAGTTTAACTATGTCAGAAATTAACTATGACATAGTTAACTGGAGTGACAGTGCTCCTATTCCACCAGATAGGAGATGGGGAGAGAGTGAGGAGACTGAAGCAGGCATTTCTGATCTTTGTTGTGAAAATTTTCAGTGATTACCTCCCCATCCTCAAATATAGTTTCCCTAGACATACGTGCTGCTAATTATGCCTGGCATTTGTCCTCCTGACTACTGCCAGCCATTACTCATTTTCTCATCTTAATACTTTTTCCTTGCGAATCATGATGGAACCCTTCCTTCTAATCACTTCCCCTCCCAAACTCTTTCATAGCCCCCCAATTCAGTTTCCAAACCTATATAATCTTCTTTATTCTTAATGTCTGTGTCTCCCATCCTTCCACTATCACATTTTTGTCTGATTATCACAATCGCTTTGCATAGATCCATTTCTGTCTGTTTCCTGCTAATACATTTCGGTCACTACAAAATCTGTATTCTTCATGAACTGCTTCATTGCTTTTCTATGGTTTTCAAAGTTATGTTCAAATTCTTTATCTCAACTGGGGCAATTTTCCCCTCAGGGACATTTGACAATGTCTGAGGTATTTCTGCTTGTCACAACTGGTAGAAGCTACAGGAATTTATTGGGTAGAGTTCAAGGATGCTACCAAATATCTTACAATGTACAAGATAGCCCCACAACAAAGATTATTGGTCAATAGTGCAGAGACAGCTCTTCCACATCTGGTCCTGCCCATAACTCTTGAAACATCTTTTGCTTTCATCCTAGCACTCTTTACTCTAGTCATAGAGAAATGTTAGGTTTTACCACATACAATTACAATATCTGACAACGTTGAGCTAAAAACCTCAGCTATTTCACAATATCATATGATTTGACAAAATGTTCGTTGTATTTCTTCTGTCTAAAATGCACTCCTTTCACTGCTTTCTCCTACTTATCTCACAAAACCCAGATCCAGTTGCACCTTTCCAATAGCCCTGCCAGGAGTTATAACCATGACATAACAAGCCTTTGTGCACATCCTTTGTCCTTTGTGTTCCTATGGCATCCTTTCCTAAAGCATCAGTCTCCTGGAGACAGCTGATATCAGGTCTGAACGGTAAGTGACTCATTGCTAGGTTCAATTTACTCTGTCTACCCAGAGCCCAGTACAGGTCATGGCATCTTGGAGTCACTCCATAGATTAAAGTGTAATGAATAACTAAATGAACAGACATGTCCATTTCCATACCAATTGCTTACATTTCTCCAAAGGGAAAGCTGACAGCAGTATGACCCTGAGTCACTAAGAAATGGCTTCTGAAGTTATTTTAGCCAAAAAAAAAAAAAAAAAAAATCAACATTTCTCAAACATTAATGAACAATTTACTTCACATACACAACCAGAGATTTTGTGGATTCCCAAATGCTGATCCTGCACTAGGTATGTGTTAAGTAGAATAAAACCAACTACCATCTTGATAAAAAATATATATAAATATATATATATATATACTGTTCATTGAAAGTGCATATAAAGATGTTTAATATGAAGAATGTAATCTGCTTATAATTTTGTGCAAAGTTAGAAAAATTATGATTGTAATAATTTTTTTTTCTATTTGCCTCAACAAATGTTTTCAGTGAATAGTGTGTACAGCTTCTGAAAATTTGTTT
>PVHX01007240.1:0-64023 GCA_004024805.1 Geosciurus inauris | reverse complement strand
AAAATAAAAAAATAAAACCAACTACCTATGTCCAGGTTTCTTGCTGACTGCCAAAAGAGTTTTTGATTAAAAGCTAGAAAAACTTGTGGAAAGGTGAAGAGATACGAACTCTAATATATTTTTCTTTGTGTTTTTGGTGCTGGGAATTGAGCCCAGGGTCTCATGCATGCTAAGCACATGCTCTAGTAGTGAGCTCTACTCAAAGATCCTGATGTTAGTTTTGAAACTATTTCCAAACTGAGATCTTAAAATTGAATGCAGCTTAAAAAACAAGATTTTATTTTATAAAATTTAACCATGGGTATTAATTAAGGTAAGAAAAGACTCACAGCGCTAATAAGGAAAGAGCTTTCTATTCACCATTAGTGGACTGTAAGAGGACTTCCAAACTGGAATAGGCATTTAACAGAGGTATGTGTTATGCGAACTATTAGCGATTTTGTGTTTTTTCTGTTTGTTTTTGGGGGGTGTGCCTATGCTCTTTGGTTCTACAATGACTTCTTAAAAATTTTCAAGTAATACATCAATTTTCTCTTTTTAAATGTAGGACTAAAGTCTAATCTATACTAAAATTTTTCCAATCCCCATTTCTACTCCTCTCACCAGAAATAATTGCAGTTAACATTTTCTGTATTTCTGTAGAAAGTTATTTTGTATTTTTTTTAACAGATAACTACTTACGAGTTTAATGGTTCTTCACAATTTCTTTTAATGATCAAAACATTTTAAAATAAACATTCTCTAAAGATTAAGTTATCTTAAATTTATTTGAAACAATGCATTGTGTGAAAACTAAAAATCTGGCTGCTTTTATTTTTACAGTAATAATGTACCACGGTAAAGTGTTGTTTGTTTGTTTGTTTGTTTTTAGTATCCTAATTCCAGAGAAGGTAGAATGAAGGCTGGGTTCAGTTCTGAAGCCAAGAATTTCCATCAGAAAAGGATGCTTAATGATTATGGAGACAAATCAGGAAAATAGTCATGTTCCTATTCTTTAAAAATTTTAGAAAAAATACCTTTCAGTCTAAGCTTATGTGGAGGGACATTCTACCATGGGTCCTAGACCCAGTTTTATCATTCCTGGTTTATTACAGCCTTGGGTGAGATGCAACCTGCCTGCTTCTTCATCTGTTATTTATCTTGGCAGTTTCCTACATATCAAATACAACAATGCTTTTAAGAAATACAAATCCTCATACAAACTTAAATTGGGGGACAAGAAATTGAACTAGATGATTCTTGAGGCCCATTTCAGTTAAGATGATGGCAAATCCTAACAATAAAGAGGAAGAAATTTATTTCTCACACTTTCATTTATTACATAAGGAAAAAAACTGTGCATCTTGCTTTATTGGTACAGGCAGAAGCTGAAAGGATCCTTTGGATAGTTCTAGATGAATATAAGGCACTTCCAGGACACGTGGCTAAGCACCTAAATGAGGGACCTACTGGAGGAAGAGAAAACTGATATCATCCCAGGTACCATAAGAATGGTCTGACATTCAGCACCCAAGATGCTGTATGATTTGAATATGGAATAGACATGCTGAGTTTGGGACAGTTCTTATAGTACTTTGAATAATACCTTAGTGCTACTGGGATGAGGTGGTGGAACCTTTGGAAGGCAGAACCTACTAGGAGAATGTTAGGTCATTAGGGACATGCCCTGAAAAGGGGCTTTGGAACTCTGGCCCTTGTTTTATTGTTGTTTCTTTCATAGTCACCATGAAGTAAACAGTCCTCTCAAGCCATGTAGTCCTGCCATGATGTACTGTGCCACCACAGGCTCAAATGAGGCCAAACAACCATGGACTAAAACCTCTGAAACCATGAGCCAACATAAACTTTTTTCCCATATAATCTGATTCATCTCAGATTTTTTATAGCATCAGAAAGTTAGCACACGAGCAAATCTGTAACTACATAAATAGGTCTTCCTGGACAGACCAATAATATAATGACATCATTTCAAAATCTCTAGAGATATCACTTATTTCTTCACTGGTAAGAAAACCAGTGCTGCCAGAGTTTTAAAAACAGTTATTCTAAAATGCTATTTTCTTTTCCTTTTTCCCAGTCAGAAATTAAGGAGAATCAAACACCACTAAATATTTATCAGGAAATTATAAAAACGTGATTCAAAGGCCTAAAATGCAGCACCCAAGCACTATCGATGTCCTGTGTGATGCTGAGATTCTAGGATTCTGGAGTGTAATCTTAGGTGGTCAAGTCCTACTGATTAGCAGATGCTGGGAGTCAACAAATCAGAGTTGGAATGTTGCACTGTATTTCATTCATATATTACATATATATATATATCTCACATATACAATTAAGGGATGTAAATCACTCCAAGATGGAAATGGGGCAAGTCAGAAATTTGGAAGACAAAATAATGATCCAAGATGACTTTGATAAATAAAACAAATAGATTAAAGTTAACGGAAAGAATCAAGAAAGAATCATTACATAATAAATTCTTCAAATGGAAGGACACTTGTGGGTCACATATGCCAGCTCTAATCAATGTTTGAGCTCTCTCTACAGGGTTGCTAAGAAGGGGCTGGCTTTTTGTTTGTTTGCTTTAACATTCAGCATTGGCTTTAATGGCGTCTGAATTTTAGCCCCTAATGTGGAGCATTATTATTATTCTGTATAATATATTTTATAAATTATCTCACAATCATATAGAATACTTTTGACCAGTATCAATGTTACATTGAGATGGAGACTGAGATCATTGCAAACTCACATGCAGTTATAAGAAATCATACAGAAACATTCCTTGGACATTCTGCCCTGTTTCCCTCACTGGTAACATCTTGCAAAAATGGTGCATAATATTACTCTCAGAATATTGACATTGATATAATCCATCAATCATATTCACATTTCCCCAGTTATAACATATTTAGTTATGTGTCTGTGTTTATTGTAATTGTATCTTGTTAATTCATGTATTAACCACCACAGTGAAGATACTAAAAAGCTCCTACTTTAGTCATTTAAAAAAGATACAAATGGAATCATATAGTAGGTAACCTTTTGGGATTCATTTGTTCCTCTCAGCATGATTCTCTCAAGATTTTTCCAGGTTCAAGTGTGTTGTTTTTTTTTTTGCTGAGTATAGTAGTATTTCATAGTATGGATGTTACCAAAATTTGCATAGTCATTCAAAGTTGCATCTAGTTTTTGGACATTACAAATAAAGCTCTATAAATATGTGTGTACATGTTTCGATGTGAACATAAGTCTTCACATCTTGGGAATAAATACCCAAGTATGTAATGACTGAGTTGTATGCTAATTGCATGTTTCATTTCATAAAAAACTATGTAACTGTCTTTCAGAGTGGCTGTACCATTTTACATTCTTACCAGTGAAGTATGAGTGACCAGTTTCTCTACATCCTCTCTGGACTTGGTATTTTCACTATTTTATATCTCAGCCTGTCTAATGGGTTTATGGAAATTTTCCATGAGGGTTTTTCAGACACCTTCAGTAACAGTCTTGCAAGTTCCCAAGGGATCCTTCAGTTTACCCTATACGAAGTTGTGATTTGTCCATTGATAAATGCCCTGCCCTGGCTTCCATCCTAGAGCCCCACACCTGCTCTCTTTGACCACACATCCTTTCTCCCCATCTTGGAGACACTTTTGCCTAAGGTTGGCATTCTCTGTTGTTTCAATTATTTCTGCAAAATTGTATTTTGCAAACCCATTGCCATCACAATCTCTCTTTGTTGTTGTTGTTGTTATTGTTCAACAAATTATCTGTTTTGAGGTCCTTATATAAGTGACATACAGTCCCTAGGCTTAGGAAAGTATGGATAAAAAATAATCTTCCATCTCACAAAATGTTCATAATCTAGCAAGGGTAACAAACACATGAACTATTCTCTACACTGCATAATACAGTAAACATTACTTATAGAGACATATACTGAGAATAATGAATAGGATGGCTATTGCTCATTGAGGACCAAATTGATTCTTGAAGATTTCATTCCTACTCACAAAATTTGCAGTCAAACAAAGGATAAATGTGCCAACATATAATTTCAACACAAGATGAAAGCAAGGGACAAGGCTGGAGTTGTGGGGTTGAGGGCTTGGGTCTACTTGGGGAAAGGAAAGCTGTGAGGAAGAAGAGATGCTTTTGATGGATGGAGAGGTGGCAAGAGGCAAGGCCTCTTCAGACTTGTTAATTCCATCTTGCTGATAATAGGGTATTAAACAGGGCAAGTCAGCTTGCTATATTAAATAGGTCCCCCGGAAGCTGTAGAAAAAAAGGAATATGAAAAGAACAATATTGCAAGAAGTGTCAGGTGGAAAGCTGTTAAAATTGCCCATCTGAGACACACTTAGTTTGAAAACTAAGGTAGTGGTATGAAGTAAGGAAGGCATGTAAATGCTTTGAGAAATAATTCAGGGACAGAAGTTATGAGTATACACTTAACTGTGTAAGAAAAGAAGAAGAACTAAGATTGAAAATAAGAATGACTTGAGCAACGTAAAAAGACATGTGTAACTGTCTAAAGCTTACAGGAAGAGAAGAAAGAAATTTTAGAAGTTAAAATGTGGGATTTTTAAATCTAAAGGGCAATTTGACTGACTTTTACACATCTGAAAGGTACCAAATTGAAGATTATAGTCACATCTTCCTTACTTTTCCCAAAGGAAATGGCTCTAATAGAAGCATAAATAATATAGGTCAGGTAGGTGAATACTTTTTGAGTTAATAAGCATTAGAAAGGACAAATGCAAATTTAGGGTGCAATAAAGGCTGTATCTCAAATCAGTTGAGGTGAGGAAGTGACTATAAATTGCTTTGGAATAACAGGAAAATTGCATGGAAAAAATCAGTTGTCTTATTTACCAGATATATTAGGATAATTCCAAGCAGATTAAAGATTTTGATGTAATTAAATTCACCATAAAACTAGTAGAAAATGTGTGAATTCTTTTTTTTTAATATTTATTTTTTAGTTGTAGGCGGGCAGAATATCTTTATTTTATTTTTATGTGGTGCTGAGGATCGAACCCAGTGCCTCACACGTGATAGGCGAGCACGCTACCACTGCGCCATAACCCCAGTCCATGTGTGAATTCTTTTAAACTCTGAGAGAAGGAACAACTTTCCCAACTGTGACTCAAAACACAGAGGGAAAAGATGATTGAAGATTCACTTACTTACCCAAAATAATAGTACTAAAAACATTATTGTTGACAAAGGGCATCATAAGCATAGTTAAAATAACAAATTGAGGAAAATATGTGTTACTTGTATCACAGATGAATGGGGTAATACAATAGAAAAGGAAAAAGACTGATCACCCTATAGGAAAATAGGTTGGAGAATAAACAGAGTCACAAGCAAAAACTTGCAAATATCTCTTAGCTATATTTTTTTAAATGTTCAGTTTCACTTAAATTAAGAGAAATTCAAATTAGAAATAGAATTCCATACAGTTTTTGGAATACATACCTATAATATTGGCAAAAATCTGAAAATGTGAAGACACACTCTCTTGGTGAAGCTGAGGGAAACAGTCAATCCCAAACACTGGTGATAGATATGCAAAATGGCACAATTCCTATGGAGGAGAATTTGGCAGCATCTAGAAAACTTACATATGCATTTAGACTCAGACCCAGAAATTTCTCTTCTAGGAAAATTTACTTATACAAATATATATAGATACACATAGACATGAAAAGATGAATTCACCATAGGACTGAATGCTGAATCAGCAAAAGACTGGAAACAACCTGCGTGCAGTGAATGAGTTTATTCAATTATGAGCGCTTGCATCCATTAAGCAATCACCTACCAAGCATTCATAGACCTCATCCCACCAAGCAGTATTACATCAGTTGAAAAGAAAGTGAATTGAAAAATAAACAACAGAAAAATAAACTATAAAGTTAAAACATGTATTACTCGTGAAAAAGAAAAGTTCTAGAATGCAGTGGTCATAGTTATAGGCTAGATTTCTTTGAAATGACCTTGTTTAGTGGATTTGACTTATTTTACATAATTGTAAAGCAAAATTAATTTTTAAATAATAATGTGTAAAATTTACAATAAAACAAAACAAACTAACCTAAATGGGCATACATCTGTATGCCTACACCAAGAATTATTCTAAATTATGTTAAAATGCAAGTACAAATAGAGTGACAACTCTTACAACACTTGTTCAGTAACTGTGCTGTTTTTGGCACTGTTGGTTGTTGTTTTCTGAGATTATTTTAGGTATACTTGTGGAACTGAGCAAAAAAGTAATGATGTGGTATTCCAGTGATAGCATTTCCACTGCTGTTGAGAACTGGGATTCTTAGTGTGGAAGAAAGAAGATAGAAGACATTAAGAAAAGATATGAAGAAAATTTGATTACGTGTTTCTACATATTGAAGCTACATTACAGATTCATGAAAATTTCATTATATTCTATCAATTTTATAAAAATATGTATGTTTTCTATGTCAAATGTTACAAAAGAAAGAAAAGAAACACTCCCACTAATGGAAGAAGCATAATTTCCCACAGGTGTTCTAAGAAAGAATTCTGGTAAGTTATATGACAGGAATTACGTAATTATGATCCTTCCATAAGAAAGCTAAAGGAAGACTACTAGTATCTCTTCATACTGAACCTACAACTAGTATTTTGGAAAATGCAAGAATTCAACAAATTCAGCTAATAACCCTGACTTTAAAAGTTGGCAAAATAAATGTATTTACTTTAAAGGAAACAATTACCCACCTTCTGCTATAAAGAATAACTCCTGGGCTTCCTGGTAATTAGCTGAAAAATGCTATTTCCAGAAAGATCAGTAGAGTTGAAGGAAGGGAACAGGGGGAAGAAGTAAGATAGGGCAAGGGCAAGTACTGGGGGACTGAATTGGAGCAAATTATATTCATGCATTTATAATTATGTCAAAATAAACCCTAATATTATCTATGATTAAAATGAACCAATACAAAGAGAACACAAAGCCCTCACCAAGTACCCAGCCAAACCACTCCAATCATCAATTTACCATCTTCAAAATTGCTAGAAATAAATGTAGTTTTAACAAAAAGAAAAAAGAAAAATGCTATTTCACTTGCACTAATAACCTATGTTATTACATCACAAAAATTGATTCCATGAAGCTTTCTTGAGCTAGAGACAATCTCATATATATTTATATAAGGTGACTTATACTTTTAAAAAATTGAAACAGGTCAATAATTTATCCTCTTTTCATTTTAGTTTAGATTCCTAAATGGCTTCTTAATAAGCTACAGCTTTGGCAGCCCTAAAAGCAAACACCTTTAGATATTTAAAAATCCATTTAAAAAACAAAACAAAAAATTAAAACTACCTCCACTGGATTAAAAAAAAACTCACTTATTTTTGAATCAATAGATTCCCCTAAAAACTTATTTGGTAAACATTTTGCTCTCAAAGCCAAAATGACAGCCTCATTAATGCATGTCAACTCTGAGGTCAATGTAGCATTTACATATATTACTTCATTTAGTCAGTATTTATTTATTGATGGATACACAACAGTGAACACACAGACAAAAACGTCTTCCCTCTTCTCATGGAAGATGGAAAAGATAGTTTTTAAAAGTCAATTAAATTCATATTTCTGGAGGCCATAAATGTAACCAGAGAGAATTGTAATGTTCAAAGATCACCAGGGTAAGCTTGCTAAGAGGAATCCATTTGAAAGACATGAAGCAGGTGGGCAAGTTACCAGGAGGTTATTCTATGGGAAGAGTATTCCAGACAAAGGAAAGAAGTTATTGGTTGTGAAGTGATAATACTGGTACCATTCTGGTGAAAGAGAGAGGCTGGGGGGAGGGGGAAGGGGTGGGGCTAGAGCAAGGAGGAGAATAGCAGGAGAAAAAGTCAGCAAGGCAACCCAAGACCACATCCTGCAGGAACTTGTGCTCCATTGCAAGGACTTTAGCTTCATTTTAAGTGAAATGAGAAACTGGCCACTGAAGGAAGGACTGTTAGCAGAAAAGCAAGTGATTTAACATAGTTGTCTCTCAAGTATAGTTGTGCTTCTGTACTGAGAAGAGCTTGGGGAGGTAAGGGTAGAAGCAGAAAAGCTTTTGCCATAAGCTAAGGGAGAAACAACAGAGTTTAATCTAAGAGAGAATATTAGAAGTGGTGAAAAATAAGTCAGATTCTGAATATCTCTTGAAGATAGATTCTACAGTTTTTATTTACAGACTTAGATCTGTAATCTGAGAAAAAAGATCAGAGTCAAGCAAGTTCTAAAGTTTTTGGTCTGAGTAATTGGAAATATGGAGTTTTCATTAATGAGCTGAGAATTATTACAGGTGAATCAAATTTGGGACAGGTGAACCAAAAGTCATCACAAGAGTTCTGTTCTGTATATGTTAGACACAAGATGCTCATTTGACAGACAAATTGAGTGTCCTTGAATAAACAGGAAGTTGATGTCGGTCTGAAGTTCAAGGGTGAGATCTAGGCTAAAGATATAAGTGCCAGAGTTGTCAGTAGGTAAATGGTATTTACAGAGAGGGATTTGTGTAGGACCATCAAAAGAAGTACCCTGCAACACTTCAATTACTTAGATGTAAAAAAAAATGAGGTGGCATCAGCAAAGAAGAACACAGAAAAGCTGGGAGAGTATGAAGAATCTCAGCAGCTTAGCAAAGAAAGTGTTTCTGGAAAACAGGAGTGAACTAGTGTATCAAATTCAAACACAGCAAGTAGATTACGTGAAAAGGCAACTGAGCATTTTATAGCCCTTCTTGCACAAGATTTCTGCATAAGATTTCATCCCACAATTTTACAGCCAAAGTGAACGTAATGCTTTTTCAAAATTCACAGCATGCTATGCCCTTTAGTCTGCTCCATCCCACGCACTTCTGCTATATCTGAAGTTATGGCCACATTTTCTTTTTTTTCCTCCCCACATTTTTTATTGGTGCATTATAGTTGTACATACTGATGTGATTTGTTGTTACATGTTCATAATGCACGCAATGCACAATATAACAGTATAATGTATGAACACTTTTTCTTTTCTTTTTGTTGTTCTTTTTAGGTATACATGACAATACAGTGTATTTTGACATATTATACATACATGGAGTACAACCCATTCTAATTAGAATCCCATTCTTGTGGTTGCACATAATGTGGAGTTACACTGGTTGTATATTCATATATGAGCAAAGGAGAGTTATGTCTGTTTCATTCTATTGTCTTTCCTATTCCCATCCCCACTCCCTTTCCTTAATTCCCCTTTGTCAAATCCAACGAACTTCTATTCTTCCTCTCTCTCCCCTCCCTTTTTGTGGGTTAGCATCCACATATGAGAGAGAATATTCAGGTTTTGGATTTTTGGAACTGGCTTATTCCACTTACCAGCAAATTCGTAATTTCATTCTTATTTCTGACTGAGTAATATTTATGGCCACATTTTCTTGACTGAGAGTCCAAAGAGGAAATTTTCTTGATCTCATAGTTATGTGACAACACCAGCACCAAACTGTAAGACCAGTCTCCAGATAAAAAAAGACTCATTGTGATCTATGTGATCTGACTAAGAACCAATATCCTAGTTCCTGGGATGGAGCAAGGAGCAGGTCCTTGCTGTTCTAAATAAATGAAACTTCACATAGAGACATGGAGTCACTGAGTAAAACTGGAGCTCAAGCAAGATTCAAAGTCATCTCCTATGATTCTCCTGAGATACAAGAGGATAATCTGTATCCAAAGAGAGTAGCTAGTCTCTCACATCTCCAGCAAGGGTGGGCTCATACCCAGTGAGGACTGGAAGGTGGGTGGAATACTGTTACTGCCTATGGGACATTTCTCCTGCCATCAGAAAAAGCAAGTACTTCTCTAATTGGGCAGCAGGGGATCCAAAAGTCATCACAAGGGTGAGTCACATGACTTGTACTCTTAAACTACCTCAGAATTAAAGCCATTTTATAACAAAAACTGAAGATAATCTTCAATTTTATTACTGGAAAATGGGAATACAGGACTCATGCTGCTCAAGGATGAAGAATTAGCCCTTCAAAATAGAGTGAAACCAACCACCCTGTTACATTTCAAATGCCAGCTTTGGTGTCTCAATTTGCACCATTGTATTAGATTCAAACTATATCAGTTTTAAATCCAAGGTTTAGAGGCTTCAATTACTTTAAAGGATGTTCTGATGACAACAACAATTCCCATTAAAAAGTGGCATTTGCTTGAGGAGTCCAGACCTGGAAATAAAACTATTCAAGGGACTCTTACAAAACTCTACTAATGTGTTGCATCTGGGGTGCCTGCTAGTTGCTACAAAAGGATCTTCTAGCCCTTCTAGTGTATTTTCAGATAATATTACCCTGTATTGAGCACTTACAATGAGTCAGGCACCATTCCAAATGGTTTATGTGCATAATCTCATTAATACTCACAAAGCCTCAATGAGGTGGCTACATTATATGCATGAGAAAACTGAGATTAAAAAAGATTAAGTTACTTGCCCAAGCTCTCACCATTACTAAGCACCAGAGACAGGATCAAAATCCAGGCACTCAGCCTCCAGAGCCCTTGCTCTCAGTCAATATGTTACATCATCTGTTGGAAACAGTCTCTTGTGAAGAAAACTGGCACTTCATTCTTCCAGCCCCAAGCACTATATGCTTGTAATAGTATGTGATTATATGCTTGTAATAGTATGTGACTTCTTGCCTCCTAAGTTATTACTTAACTCTTTCTGCAGATATGAGAAATTTCTTTAAGCATACATATCTTATTAATACCACCCCAATAAGTTTGCTTCTGCACCCACATATATACAGATGCAACTGGATGAAAACTTTATCACTTATTCTCTTATATGGATAATCAATTCCAGCATTAGAAGGAATTGACATAAACACTCCAATGGCTCCGATTTTTTTTATTTGTACTTTCCCGAGTCCATTAATTACCCCAGTTTCATCTCATACTTACATCGGCTAAAGCTTCTCAGACTTTCCCACCGAAATGAATTCAATGGTATGTATCTCAAAGATTTGGGAGTTTGTTGGATATGGATCTTCATAACAGTCTAGGGTTTTATTTTTAAAAAAATGTTTGCCTATTTCACATCCTATAATTTACTCAGTTATTTTAGTAATAATAATAAGATTTTAGATTACTGAATTTTAAGCTAAATAAGAATAATGACACCATCTTTTTTCTCCTCAGTGTATCACCTATATCTAGCTGTTTTTAAAAGACTTTCTGAATAAATAAACAACTGATACTGCAGGTTGGGTTTGGGCTCTGTTGTAAGTATTCTCAGACTATGGCTGAAAAGAACAGCTCCTGGCAGGACACAATCCTCTGATGTGGGAGAGGCACATCACTGAGGTTCCATTTGCCAAGCAAATCACAAAGTCAAGCCTGATCATGGGATGTGGAAGTTTATAGGGCGAGGAGTCAAGAACAATCATACACTCACTGACATACTGTAAAAATGTAAATTGGAAACATCTAGAAACTTTTTCTAGAATGGTAAGGGTATAAAGGAGGGTCCCAGTGACCAAATCCTAGCTACTACAGCTTTAGTGTCTACTCCAAGTTCCTTTAGTGGTCATATGTATGCAATTTTGTTGTTGATGATGTTACTGTCACTAATTTTGAATGTATTAAAATATATTTTGAATGTATTTAAAAAGCAGCTTAAAAAGAAAACAAGAAAAATCGGATGAAATGAAGAACCCTTGTAAAATATCTTTTTCTGCACATGTGTTTAGCAGCATATGTCTGGGGGACACCTTGTTTCTCTAAAGCAGAGCATACCCCATCTTGTTGGTAAAAGCAAAATACACTTCAACTGAAGAAAAGGAAGCCATGTGGCCAATTCAAAAGATTTACTGTCTGATTCTCAGATATATTCTAATGTGGGCTGGTTCTAGAAGGTCCTCATTTTTCAGTCTGCTTCCTCAGTATTTTTATGATCCAGTCTGTTCCTTTTTGCTAGAAACACTCTGTTTTCACGCAAAGCACTAGTCTTGTCCCAGATAAATGAAAAGCACTAAATATATATGTACTGTTCCCAACATATTTACCATGAGGAGGGAGGGCAGGAGAGGAAGAGCATGCATAGAAAGACAACATCTGCTGTGAAGCAAACTGCCAAATTTATGGCAAGAAGGGCTTGGCTGGTGCAACTCATTTATCAGAAAGCTGCCTCGTGCACTAGGGCAGCTTTCTGGTTCATCTTCTTGGAATAGGGGAGAGAAATTGTAGCCCACTACTTCATGCAAAATAATTTGAAAAATATTTTTATAAAAGTAGAATAAGCATAGCAAATTATTGTAAGGTATATCTCATAGTAATGGCAGGATTTTCAAAGTGTTCTTTAAAGATGTATAATTTATATATCATGTACAAACCTCTAAACTGCAACTGGAATACTTAACTAGGTAATAATGGCAATTATTTAGGGGAAAAAAGAGAGCCAAAGTTTTCCTTGAATTACTTCACACTCTTGGAAATTATTTTGCAGTGGCAGCTATCAGAAGATTGAGAACACAGCATTTGAGGTACATTGTTGGTTAGAGAAAATCACAACATAAAACATAAGCCCAGTTTTTGCCTTCCTGTACTGAACACTTGCAGAAAGATGAAAGAGCTAAAGCTCCTGCCCACGATGAGGTGGCAATCTAGGTAGGCAGATAAAGCATATTCCAATACAAATAATAACCAAGAGTAGCCATGAAAGGCTAAAATGTGTAGCATTTTGCAGCAACAAAAAATCAAAACCAGGAAAGAAACTAAAAAGTAACTGGATATAGCAGACAATAAATACAAATACAAATGCATCAGAAAAATGAGACATAAATGTGTTCTAGAGGAGGAAAGCCTTGTGCCAGGTCTGAGGGTGAGATGGGTGTGTAGATAAAATTGCATGTAGTGGAAAAGCAGGGAGTGTCATTTCTGGCAGGATGAAATACCATGGCAAAATATCTCAGTGATCAAATACACTCCTACATCACTTTTACAGTCACTCAAGACTAAGTTTTTCAGGCTTTTTGGGTCCTTAGTTTCTTCTTCTATAAAAGAAGAATAAGTCTACCCATAAGTCATCTCCCCAGGAGTTTATATCAATACCACTCTGTATGTAAATGTTCTTATCAGAAAGCCCTTCTCCTACGCTGACATTTCCACCACTTCTTGGAATGCTAGACTCATGGAGAAGGGCATGGTCATGCTCACAGTTGCACTCTGCTGCCTGGCAGGGTACCCAGCACACAAGAGTTCAATGACCTGGGGAAAATGGTGCTGGAAGAAGTTATACATGAAACATTTTTTCTTCCATGTCTAACACTGGCTGCTGAAATATTTCCTATGCAGGTGTAGTTGAAATATTCCTCCCTTGAATGAAATGATTGCTAACAAACTCCTTACAAAAGAGTTACTTTATATCTAAAAGCTGGAAAAGATAATCAACAATAACACTACTGAACATCACACTGTACTCTACTCTGCCTTATTGCTTAGCTTATAAAAGTGAAGATAGTGCTTATCATCCCTTCTCTCCTTATTTTCTATTTACTTTACACCCTCACCACCACCTCCGTAAGGCTTCTGCCCTCCCCTACTCTACTGAGAATGTCACTGGATATCTTCTGAATGTTAAGCCTAGTGGTTCTTACTAGCCTTCAGTTTGTCTGCGGCCTCTACAGTATCGTTCTCTCTTCACATTTTTCTGGGTGAATTCAGCTGATCCCATGACTTCAGGGATCTGAGACCTGAGTGTTATTCAGATGCTCCAAGCTGATTATCTACCCTGAATGACAGACGTAATTTCCAGATGTTTCCAGAACATTTCGTCCAGCCAGATTTCATATATGTAAACCTGAGTTCATTTCACCTTCTCCTGTTTCAAAACTTATTCCAAATTTCTTTGTTCCCTCATAGAAAAACAACAGAATGATCTTTGGCTCTTCTCTCTCTGACACTTAAAACCTACTGAACTATTCTTTTTTTTGGGGGGGGGGGCTACCGGGGATTGAACTCAGAGGCACTCAACCACTGAGCCACATCCCTAGCCCTATTTTGTGTTTTATGTAGAGACAGGGTCTCACTGAGTTGCTTAGCACCTCGCCGTTGCTGAGGCTGGCTTTGAACTCACAATTCTCCTGTCTCAACCTCCCTAAGTGCTGGGATTACAGGCTTGTGCCCCCGCGCCCGGCTCTACTGAACTATTCTTTTTTCACCTGATGACTTACTTAGAAATGAAGGCGCTCTCGCAGACTCACTGTTTTGCTTTAGTTTAGAGACCATAGTTGCTAACTCCTTTTCAAAAGCTATAGAACAAGTTGTTTTTGCCCCAGTATATTTGCACAGCAGTTCATGGACATCTCTCCACCTAGGGGAAATGAACTAAAAACAGCAACAAAATACATTTTTATAGCTTACATAGATTTATTCTTGGGTTATTGGAGCACAGACTAATTGTTAGCCAAACAAATTCCTCTTCTTGTGCACACTAGCTGCATTTCTAGCCTTCCTGGTAAGTAGGTGTGGCCTTGTGCCTGAGCTCTGGCTGATGGGGTGTGAGCAAAGGTGATGCATCCATCACCAGACCTCACCAGGAAGAAATTGCTGTCATAACCTCTCTGCTATTACTTGTCCACCATTTGGTTTAATGAAGATCAGTGCTTTAGAAGCCACATATGGGAAGGTGACAGAAAAGACAGAAGGACCCCAGGCCATTGACTCATCCCTCAGAGAAAAGACACTTAACTTTCACTACACTCATTTTGAAATTTAGTTGACCAAAAAAGTTTCTGCTATATAAACTCATTGATGTTTTGTACTTTATCTGTGACAACAGCTGGAATTACCAAAACGAACACATAATTAACTACACTTCTTATCCAGTGTGTTAGTTATTCATTTGGGGGCATCAAAGCCTCAAGAACACTACAGAAAGTTTCTGGAGTCAACTCCAGAGAACATCATCAACAGTAACAATATTGTTATTAATAACTGAATTTTTATTATGACCAAGTAATACTGTCATCTGGGTGCCCTTCTTTATACTTTCAGCAGGGGAAAGCATTATGTCTTCTAAATTATCCCAGGGAATATGTGATGATGCTTCATATGTGTTAATGACCACAGAAATCTTGTAAAAGTTTATTCAGTGGCTAAATAAGCACTTTCGTGTCATCTGTACTGTAGGAAAAGTGAAAAAGAACAATGATGGCAGATGGCAGCATGGAAGCACGAAAGGCTTTCTCAGTTCATCTTAATACTTTTGAATCAGCAGGTCTTAAACTCTTGGAAATTTTACATGGCAGAAACTCCATCATCCCATATGGAAATCTAATTGCTTTCCTTTTTAATGTATTTATTCTTAGACCAGTCTGTGCATCATTTTGAGCAGATTGATGATTAGCTGACAAAATCATTTCATCTTGTCTACTGGAATAAATAAATGGCTGAGAGCCTTTGAAAAATGACTTTAACTGCCATTGCATGCAAGCCAGCGATATGTGCTTCTAAGGACAGTTGTCTTTTTTCCCCATTCTTTCCACCATTTTAATGAGAAGATCTGATTACCAGACTTTCTTCAATGTTCGTGATAGTGTTTCTTTAGCCTAAATTTTTTTAAAAAATTGTTTTAAAGATGTGAAGACCAAGGAGGGGGAAGCAAAAAAGGAATCAGACTGAAACATAGCTGGATCTCATATGCACTTCTCTAGAGCTGAAATTAGACTCTAGAAAATTTTCAGAAATTTCTCAACACACTCCTGTGATATTTTCCTATTAATTTACTGTCTCCACTTGAAGCAGGCATGCTGAACTTTAACAGACTGTTAGGAAAGAAGAGGGTGCTGCAAAAACCTCCTCCAAGAAACAGCCATTTTAGACTCTGATACAGTAAGCATTTAAAATAAATGAAAATGCACTTTGCTAAAATCTGGTGGATGACAGAAACGAAAGCCAAAATTGCTTCCTATTTTGTGTTCAACTGCCTTGGCTTATAAACCAATTTCAGAGTCTCACAGTTTTATTCTATATGGGGAAATATTTATTCTCTGGTTAGAAAAGTAACTTAACTACTCTTCCAATATTTATTCTAAAACAAAAATTAACTTACTAGGTACAGAGTTACTAGTAAACAGTAATTGGAAAAAGGGCTGGATATTTTATCCTTAATATAGAAACTCCTTAAACTAGTTAACCAGACAAGTCTCCTATCTGCAAAATGCCAGGTTATCATTAAAATTCATCAGCAAAACACATAGCCTCAGTTAGCTCAGCTCTCAGCTGCAGGTTATTTATTCACTCAATGTCATTTTTAACCTAAGCAGCTGTTTTCTTAACCCAAAGATCTCTCTCCTATATTTTCCTAGTACTTTATAATCTCATACCAAGGTTCTATACTGGGAGAAAAAAAAATCCTTATAAAGCAAACTTTCCATTATACTAGTTTTACAGTTAGAAGATGTGGGAGTAGAGAAGGAGTAGGAGGGGAAGAATCTATGGTGACTATGTTAGTCAATTTTCTGTTACTATGATAAAACACCTGAGAAATCAATATAATAAGAGAAAAAGGTTTATTTTGGCTCGTGGTTTTGGGGGTTTCAGTCTATGGTTGCTTGTCCCTATTGTTTTGGGCCTGTGGTGGCATAGTACATCATGGAGGCAGTACATGGCGAAGGAGGCCTGTTCATCTCATGGCAACCAGAGAGACAAAGAGAAAGAGGGAAGGGACTGGAATCTCCAGATCCAATTTGAGGGCATTTCCCCAAGGACATAAGACCTCCCACTTCTTCCCACCTCTTACTTTCACCATACCCAATGGCATCACAGGGTGGGAACAAAGCCTTTTATACATGGGCCATAGAGACATTCCAGATTCAAACCATAGCAATAATAACTTATGCTAGCAAAATAGGTGAAGAAATGTTTAAGGTTGAAAAAAACCAATAACAAAGTTGTCATTTAGTTAAAGTCAGTGTCAGACTCCTCAACGATAAGGACCTAGGCATAGGTTCTCAGTTGTCTCAGGTATAGGCAACACCCTCTTCTGAAGATGGATGTAGTCCTGCCAGACTGGGTGACACTGCAGGGTCCCTTCAAGTCTTATGATGCTGTGCTTCTGTGAATAGCAAGGTACAGTTCAAAGGTGAATGAGAAATCAGATGTTGCAAATAATATTAAAATGAAAAAGGAATACTTGATCTTGAAAAAGTTCAAATAACCCTTCAAGCCAAACAATTTCCTTGGATGCTAATCCAACTTTAAAGTCTGCCAAAAGCCTTTTAACTTGGGCTTGGCAGAAAACTTTTGCATTTAACTTAGGAGTGAGAACGAAAGCTTTCCAGAAATAATTTTACCCACGGAAAAGCAAATCAGCAGCCTACGTTTAACTGCAGGGACTGTGAACAACAATAGAATATTCTTCATGCATTTTGTCAACATAGCCCCAAATATCAGCAACAACCCAGGAAAACTGTACAAAATATTTTAACTGGTTTTCTGATGCCATTTTTACTTCTTATCATGAATACATTCCCAATGGCATCTAAATCATTGTTTCCTTCCTATAATCAAGATTAACCACTACTTCTGCATGTTTAAATCACCTTGAGAATTTGGCCATAAAAATGAAATGAAAAATGCAAATCATGTTCATTGAACTCATTCTTCATCCAAATAACATTCATAAATGCAATGATCTATAAGGTGAAAATATTTATCATATGAATGCAATTATCTTCCCAGGAAAAAATCCAGAATTCATTTTAAGTAGTTTTGCTAGTCAATTCACCTCTACCTCCACCATCACTACTTTTGGACCACCCTTAATAAACAAAGACACACAAAGTTACTGTTCTCCATTCCCTAGCCCCACCACAGAAAGCATTAGCTATGCCTCAGGCTGGGATGCTTCAACATTATCTTGGCTTCTTTGCCATGCAAGAATCCATATGTAGCTCAGGGACCAGGAATCCAGAAACAAGACTGGAATCTCATGTGGTCCCTAGTCTCCTGCATGAACATCAGACTCAGGCTCAGCACATAATATCCTCAGTGTTTTAGACTGCTTGGCCTGGCATAACAAAATACTGTTAACTGGATAGTTTAAAAGATAGAAGTTTATTTTTCACAGTTCATGTCTCTGAAGTTCAATATCAAGTTAATTCATTTCCTAGGTGAAGGCCTTCTTCCTGGCTTGCAAAGGACCACCTTTTCTGTGTGTCCTTACTTAGTAGAGAGAAAGAGGGCTCTGGTCTCTCTTCCTTACATCATGGGGCCTTACCCTCAGATTATCTAAGCACAATTACTCCTCAAAAACGCCACCTCCAAATATCACCACAGTGGGGTAAGAGTTTTAATATATGTACTTGGGAAGGACAAAAACATTCAAGTCCAAAACATCCAGAAATGACCACAAATCACCCTTGTACTTGCCATGCAGTGTCTGGCTCCACCCCACCTCATTCCTACTCCTTGTGGCTTGCTGGTCTCTCTGTGTAGGCCATTTGTACCTTCCTACAATAAGGACCCTGTCCTAAACTGCCCAGTACCCAAAGCTATGCCTTCCTCTAACTGGCTTGCATGTCTAACTTGCTTGCTCAGACTCTTAGTGTGGTATTAGGTTCTCCCATCACTGTACGCTCATCAATCATTGGGTCTAGATGAACTCTGAAAATGGAAGGACTCAAGAGCATCATGCCCCTGTGCCTGCCCACTGAACCTCTAGAGGGACCCTCTCAAGTTGGGTCCCTGCACTCATTTCTCATCACCTGTTCTGCCTCAGGGGGGCCAGGAATTATTCCTGAACATAGCACCTCCTCTGGCCCTGTCTTCCTTGTGTTCCTTCAACCTGACCACAAGCCTAATGTCCAAACCCTGAGTCATTCTACATGTCTCTAAAGGCATGTTTAGAAAAATTGTGGTGAAACACACATAGCATACCATATATCATCTTAACCATTTTG
The DNA here is from genome assembly GCA_004024805.1 of Geosciurus inauris. Classification (NCBI taxonomy): domain Eukaryota; kingdom Metazoa; phylum Chordata; class Mammalia; order Rodentia; family Sciuridae; genus Geosciurus; species Geosciurus inauris. The sequence continues at coordinate 45,031 of PVHX01007240.1, read as the reverse complement.
TAACTGTACAGTTTAGTGGCATTAAATATATCCACAAAGTTGTGCAACCACTATCACCATCCAGAACCTTTTTCATCTTGCAAAACTGTAACCCTGTATGCATTAAAGAAGAATTCCCAGTTGGGGGTGTAGTTCAACGGTAGATCACTTGCCCAGCATGTGCAAGACCCTGGATTTCAACCCCAGAATTGCAAAAATTTAATAAAGTATGTGTTTAAAAAATAACTCCTCCTTCCTTCCTTCCTCTAAAGAAACCTAGTTTTGATTTAAAAGTTACTGCATAAAACAAGTCTGGATCAACCTATAGGCTTTGAGGAACACTGATATTTGCTGAGAGTTTGTATGGATATGATCTCTTTTGAGGGAGAAAAGAGACCCCTTTTCCACATGGTAATTAAATCTTTCATCCACGCACCAACAAAGTCCTTCCTATTCTACTCTCAGTCAGATCTCCAAAGATGCAAATGTGTGGTGTACGTGGCACCTGCTCGTAGTACTCCACAATCCTGCCGTATTTCTCATTTATGGCTTTATTTACACAACCTCTTTTGTTTTCAACTCCTTTAAAAAGAAACAAGAGGAAACGCAGCAACATTTATGAACTCTGTCATCTGTCTAACATAACAGATAGATTTAACTTTCTCAACAAGGCAATAGAAATTTAAGTCACATATATCCAAATAGTCAAACATCTTGTTATTCGGGAGATAAGCTTTATCCCTTCATCTGTGTTAATTCTGGTTCTCATGGCTCTAGACAACCAGATGTCTTAACTATTCCTTTTTTTTTTGAAATTATATATATATATTTTATTAGTGTATTTAATTGCATTTCAAGTCATAGCACATATATAGAGCTCAGTTTTTCCATTTCTCTGGTTGCAAACCAGATAAAGTTACACCAATTGTGTTTTCATACATGCACCAAGGGCAGTGATGATGATCTCAATCAACCATCTTTACTATTCCTTTTTGATACTGTGCCAACAAAAACTAGACCACTAAGTAATAACTGTGTTAGGTGATCATGAAGGTAGAGGATTTGCAAGCCAGCAGGCTTGGGGGCACTCTCTGCACGTCTGGCTGCGTAGGCTCACTTGATTGTCCTAATCCTACCTTCACCATCAATATCAGTCATAGGAACCCTACAAGGAAATCTGAGAAACCTCCTGTTCTCTCCATCCAGAAGTTATGCTGAAATGATCCACAGTCACCAGCAAGATGAAAGGGGCATGATGGAAATGGAAAAGGAGAGGGGACTCAAAATGTTGAAAGTGATAAAACTCCAGGCTGTAATTAGCCCTGTCATGATTGATGCCACCATTTACTATGTGTAATAAACTATGGGCAACAATGTTAGATACTTTACATCACAATATTTTTGTCTTCTGTTTCATTTTGTTTTCATTCCATGCTTTTCATCTACCCTATATGCAAGTCCAAAAACTACTGGGCAGGACAGGAGGAAGGTAATAGAAGAGCATTAATGCGTGATTCTAACATTTCCAAGGATAAATAGTAGAAGGAAGCTATTCATTTCTAATGGAAATCAAAGGAGGAAAGGCCACCATGGAAGCTGCCAATGTAGGGGATTTCCTTAAAGATGAAGGGGCCACATCATAACATAGGCTGGATCTTCACCACATCTTAGCTCTGTGTTCATAAAAGGAGAGTGTGTCTTTATAAATATGTCCTCTAAAACTGAAGCTTAAGGCCAACAACAGATCTCTGAGACCTTTATCCACAAGACGTACAGGTTTAAGTACGATCACAAAGGAGAAAATGGAACTCTCCTCCCTTTCCAAGATATGCCCAGCAAGTCTCCCCTGGCATAAAGACTAACAGGCTGTGCAGTGTTCGAGGTCACACGGTGGGCATCATGGCAAAGGAGGGAACAGGGTTGACAAAGGCCACCTTTCTGGGCATTTTTTTTCTAATTAGATTTCTGGTATTGGAAAACCATAAGGGTAAAGCCACAGGAAAAAATGTCAAAGAGACAAAAGGCAGACTTTAGCAGGAAAATGTGGACACGTAAAATGAGACTGAGATACAGAGTCTGAATTTTTCAAGTGGAAAAATGCACTCTAAATGCTGCCAACTTGACATGGTGCCTGTATCTTTCCCATGTCAAAATTTCTGTGGCAGATGGCAAGGCGCAAAATGACCCAAAAATGTCAATCCTTTTTTCTTATAATAAAGAGAAGCTATCAAAAATACACAAAGCAGTGAGGAGAAAAGCAAAAAGAAACTGCTTAAGAGCCTTTATTCTGCAGGAATGGAGAATACATACTGGTTTCCTGAAGTTCTGATTCTTCCATAATAGCTTGTGCTCAGAAGGATTTTATCGTAAAAATTTTCTCTAACTTGTTCAGTTGGTTTGTTTGGGGTAAGATGTTACATGCAGTTGTAAGAATGCATGAGTATATAGTGAGAAGGAGGAGTGTGTGTCTCTCTCACTCTTCACAGAACTCCCCTCTTCAGAAGCAAACATCCTTACTCAATTTTCATGTGCCTCAAGAATTCATTTTTAATGCTAGAACAGAGATATGTACACATTTGTACTGTCTTCCTTTTTACACAGTGCAATCAAAACATATCATTCTGTACCTTACTTTTTCACTTAACACTTTAAGGATGTTGATCTTTTATTTATTCATTCATTCAAAAATATTTATTGAACACCCACTATTTGCAAGACACTGATCCAGGCGTCTGGTAAAGCAGTGAACAAATTAATGTCTTTGCTCTGAAGGACCTCACACTTTATAGAGGAAATCATAGCAAAAATCAGTGTCTGATAAATATATATGATGTTGGGTGGTGGTAATTAGTATTTTAAACATTAAAGCAGGGCAGAAGAGAGAGTAATAGTGGTTGTTGCTATTGTTTGGATCTAGAATAACCCCCACATCTTATGTGTTGAAGGCTTGATCCCTAATACAACACTATTCAGTGGTAGGGCTTTGAGGAAGTGATTGGATCGTGAGGCTCTGACCTCATCAGTGATAGCTGAAAGGATACTGGGAGGTGGTGGAAGCTGTAGGCAGGTAGGGCATTGTTGGAGTCAGTCAGTCACTAGGGGCCTACCCTTGGTGACTGTCTCACATCCCTGGACCTTTCTTCTTTCTCTCTGCTTCCTAGCTGCCATGAAATGAGCAGATTTCCTCCACCACATCCTTCATGTACAATTTCAGAATGACCACTCTGACTGCTATATTGAAAAGCTAGGGGCAGCAAAGCTGGTAGCAAAGAGATCCATCAGATGACTATTAGGATAGTCCAGGCAACAGGTGACACTGACATGAACAAGAGCAGCAGCAGTGGAAATGGAGAATGGTGGTAGAGTTGTGGATACATTGTGAATGGCAGGAGGTCATGAGGTGCCAATGGACTGCATGTTGACAGTGGAAGAGAAAAGTCAAGGAAGATTTTGATTTCTAACTTGAACTACTCTAAAACTGGGGTTTCTGTTTGCTTAAATGAGAAGCATACTTCTGGGAAAGGAGAAATGAGGAAGACATCATTTTGTGACATGGCAGGTTTGATATGCCTGTAAGACCTACGAGTGGGAATGTCAAGGAGGACACAGGACATATGAGTCAAGGTAACAGAGAGGCTTGGGAGGGACTATTGATGTGGGAATTGTTAGCATATAGATGGTGTTCTGAGACACATCCATTATAAATATAGTCCATATAATCTATTGAGATTTTCCTTGTTCTTTCTAAGCAGACGCACAATAAGGAATTTTTTATATACTAAATTAAAATGAAGATAATTGCTTTAAGGAAAAATCTAGACGTGTAGTATGGTTGATCCTCACTATTCGTGGATTCCATATCTGTGAATTCTTCTATTTGCTAAAATTTATTTGTAACTGTAAAGTCAATACTCATTATTTTCACAGTCACTCATGTAGAGTGGTGACAATTTTGAGTCCTTGATGCACGTTCTCAGCTGAGATCAAAGAAAGTGACACTGCTTTTTTCTTTAGCTCTCACACTATAAAGAAGTACCCTTTTTGTGATCTATTCAATGCCCCATATTTTGCATTTTGTGCTTTTTTTTAAAATATTTTTTAGTTGTAGATGGACACAATATATTTATTTTATTCATTTATTTTATATGGTGCTGAGGATCAAACCCAGTGCCTCACGTATGCGAGGCAAACACTCCACCACTGAGCCACAATCCCAGCCCCATATTTTGTGCTTTTAAAATGGCCCTATGTATAGTGTTGAAGTGCTATCCAGTGTTCCTAAATACAAGAGGTGTATGATGTGCCTTATGGAGAAAATTCACATTAGATACACTTTCTTCAGGCATAAGTTACAGTGCTGTTGGTTGAGATCAGTGTTAATGGGATCAATAATATATAGACATACCATGTGTTTAAACAAAAACACATAAAACAAGGTAATGTATTGACTGCTTGAAGAAAATGTGTCCACAGGCTCACAGAAACCTACCCCTGTATTTCTTAAAGGAAAACTGAGTTAGCATTCACTAATTCAGTGTCACTGCAAATTAGAAGACTGGATTTACTTGCTTTTAGTTGTTATTTACCCTTGACAAGGAAAGCATAACATTGAAATCACTTCAATACTTCAATCTTCATCTACCAGTACTCTATGCATTAAAGTAGAACCTCGAGGAAATCAAAACAGGTGAAGTAAACCTATTTTTAAGAAGTAGTAGAGAAAGTGGAGAAATCTCCATTAAAAATCCAATGATCTGCACACTGTGGACCCATAAAGAATGTCATTGACTGGAAACTTCCTAATCCCAATAGGCTGTCTACCAACTTTCCTTTTCAGAAAAGTATTTTGTGTCTTATTCAAATTCCCACTATGGTAAAAACTCCATCTGCTCTTTGCACTGATGGTAGTAATGGAAACATGTTGACCACCAGCTTCTGATATAGCAATCCTTCATACACTCAAATGCATATCCAATCATTTGTGCTTTTCCATTCTCTAAGGAAAATAATCACGTATACTTTAAATTTTTCTTTTTAGGTCTTATTTTTTGTCCTTTAATCATCTGCATGGTATTCATTCTGCTTTGAAACATGGACAATCATGTCATCTTTTTTGCCTAAAAAATAATAATAATGATAATAATAATAAGATTTTAAAATTTGGGAAAAAATGCTACATTCTAATCTCTATTTTTAGTACCTGGCATGCATCCAATAAACATGGTTTATAACAACAACAAAAAATCCATTCAGTACTGCAGTTTCCATCTTGTTGGTTCCAGAGCCCATATACTGATCATAAATGTTTAACTGGTAGTATCATTTCATATTAAAATCTCCATTAGCAATTGTTTTAACATGTAATGGTTCTCCTGACTCTTCTACTTAAGGATTTGCCTTTTTTACAATAAAAAATCGCATATAATGAAATCACATTAATTATTGAAGACAATGGCTTAAGTACACAGAAGAAGCTTTTAATCCAAAATAAAACAAAAAAATGAAACTGAAGACAATCAGCCTATAGACGCAAGATAATTATAAAGAGATTTGATGTTTATTGAACTAAGTTTTTAGAATATACCCATGGGGGAATGGAGATTTGAGAAAAAGCTCAGGTGCTATTTGGTTTAAGTCCTAACTGGCAATGTGTCCTGTTATTGTCTAAATATTCAACTCTGGAAAAACAATAAGTCTTTTAGTTTGGACTATCAGGAAGCTGGATCATATTCTACCCACCACTACACAATCAGATATTTCTTTTACATTTAATGAGTACTCTAAGAAATTTTTTAAAAATTTAAGTCTGAAAATTTAAAAGAACCAAGGACAGAAGAATTCTCTTTAAGTTATGAAGCCAAACTACTATATGGTTAGACAAACAAGAGGGAATGGGAAATCGGTATACTAATCCAGTAGTTTGGAAGACTGAGCCCTTTGCTAAAAGGTTTTGTGCAGCCTCAGATTAGTCCCTTGACCTTCTGGGATCTAAGTATCCTCATTAAAAGGAGGTGCCAGATGATCTCTCAGATCTCTAGTATTTAAAGGTCTGTGCTTTTACAGCATGCACAAGCAGTTAAGACACAGATCCATGAGGGCACAAATTACATATGTGGTTAAATCTGCATTAATTGGGTGGATATGTATTATATTTGCGTGTCCCATACATGCCTCTCCACAGGGTCTAACCAAGTGACCAAGAGGATATAAGACGACACCCTGAGTCTGGAGATAAATTCTAGGTTGGCCTTGATCAAGGCATTGTGTCATTTTCTAATAATTCTAACCCATCATTCCAATTCTAACTGTCTAGTGCTGCTTGAGTAATACAATTCAGTTCAATTTTGATATGTAGTGCACATTAGTGCAGATCCCACCACGTTAAGGACAAAGTCCTAGAATTCTGACACTAACTACTCAGAGTTAGTGCAGACCCCACAGGTTGAGGAGGCAGTCCCACAACACTGCCTTCATTTTGAAGATGCCAGCCTGAAATGATGTCTCAGATTCCTTGCACTTCTGCCTGGCTGCCTATTACTCAGGGGTTCCCACAACTCCCCCCCCACCAAGTTTTGATAATTCTCTAGAATGACTCATAGAATTCAGGAAAACACTGTACTTAAAATTACAGTTTTATTATAAAGGATGTGACTCAGAATTAGTTAAATGGAAGAGATTCATAAGACAAAGCATGAAAAAGGGGTGCAAGCTCTGCCCTCTCCAGGCACACACCTTCCCAGCACATTGATTTGTTCTTTCACCACTTGGAAGCTCCCTTCTTAGCCTCTTTGTTTCAGAGTGTTTTATGAAGGCTCCATTGCACAGGTAAAAATGATGAAATAATTGGTCATTAGTAATTGAGCTCTCAATTTCAACTCTCCTACCCAGAGATACTAAGGATGGGCGACAGTGAGGTTAACAAATCCTAATCCTGTAACCTAATACTTACTCTTTCGGACAACCAGTTGTTATGGTTTGACTCTGGAATGTCTCCTCAAAAGCTCAGGTGTTGAAAGGATGGTCCCCAGTGAAGCAAGATTCAGAGATTTGGGGCAATGACTAGATCATAAAGGTTCTGGCCTCATCAGTGGATTAATCCATAACTTAATGGACTTCTGGGAGATGGGACCTAATTGTAGGAAGTAGGTCACTGGGGGCATGCCACACTTTTCCCTGCCACACTCCCCCTGCTTCCTGGCTGAGTGCCATGAGCTAAGATTTCCTTCACCACGCCCTTCCACCATGATGTTTCTGCTGGCCAACCAAGGAATCTTCTGAAGCCTTCAGCCAAAATAAATCTTTTCTCCTCTAAGTTTTTTCTTGTCAGGTATTTTGATCACAGCTGTGAAAAGTTATCTAACCTAAGTCCACATCCTAAAGTTTTCTGGGGGCTGCCTTGAGTTACCACATTAGTATCAATTCAGGTATTGGGGGGTAGGCGGGGAAGGGACTCAATATGAAAAACACAGACAGTCCTACCACTGAGGAAATCCCAAAGGTTTTAGGAGCTTATGCCAGGAACCAGAGACAAAGACCAAACATTTATTTTTTATTAGATCACACAAGGGATCAGAGTTGTAGGGTAGCAGCCAGTGCTCAGGCCCAAACACAAATAATAACTTAGGGTATCCCTATCTGTGGAGAAGTCTTCCCCAACCCCTTTCAGCAGTGGCAAAGAAGGACACCAGAGGAAACCTCTTCTCTTTGCATTGTTTTCCCAGTGGGCAGGAACTGGAGCAGTTAAGATTTTAGGGACAGCCATAGAAGTGGCTCAGAAAACTGATGCTCTACGATTCACTTATCCTCATTGCTTTCCTTCTATTCTGTAAGAATTTAGTTAACAAACATCTAAGTACTTACTATGTGTCAGCTTCATAAATATTCTAAGAGCTTCATAGATCTCAACTTGTTTACTTCTCATTTCACCCTTTGAACTAGTTATGATTATGAAGACACTGAGGTACAAAAAAGTAACTTGCTCAAGGTCATAAACTAAGGAACTGAGCTGAGATTCAAATCTGGAGTGCATGCTTTAATCACAACACTTTTATATAAGCTCTGGGCTTGCTAACGCATGAATGGTACTACCATAGAAAAATATTAGCTCCTTCATTTTACAATTGAATTGTTTTTTTCTCTCCACCTACTTTTTTTTTTTTAACAGTTGAGGGGGATATAAGTTATCACTTATTCCACTGGTTGCAAAATAGTGACAAGGGTGGCAGGCAAGCATTCTGGAGCACTCATAGTTTTCTTTGAATGCAGTGCTTGAAACTAAGAAGGAAATTTTAAAAGGCCCAAATTCTCTTCTGGATGAACTAGGTATATGTGGTCCACCTAGTGTACTCTCCAGTAAGGAAAGGGGTAATGGCATGAGTGTTTGGGCACGAGTAAGATTAGCCCAAGAATGTATGTTTAGAATAGTGTATATGGGAATGAAGGTCCATGTAAATGCTGGGTAGAAGGTAGCAGGGATGTTATTCTCTGTATTTGTGTGGATGCTATCTGTTCTCAGAGACTTTTCACATGGCCTGGGTTAGATGGGAGCTGGACCATGCAAGCTGCCTTCCCAGACATGACTGATTGAATCAGGGTCCACAACAGAGAGAAAGAGTGGGTATACATTCCAAAGCTCATTCCTGGAGATTTGGAAGTGTAGTGCAGGTGCTCCAGTAATTGAAGTTAGGCTGTCATTTGGGAGAGTGACTAGTGAGGGACAGTCTTATATTAATATATTAATGAAGGAGTCCTGTGCAGGAATCTTCAGAGATAAAAAGGAGATTAGATTAAAGCTGTGACACAGAGGTGTTGTCAGAAAGAGGTATGGGAGAAGACACCTGATTTCTTCTCCACAGTCAAGGCCAGAATCACAAGATTCATGGCTGCACTTCCTGCTAGGCATTGTTAAGATGCCTTAATTGTTCAAAATAAAAGTCTTTTTTTTTTTTTTTTTTAATTTAGGTCAGTTTGAGTATGTTTCTGTACCTCAGATACAAAAAAAAAAAAAATCCACAAATAAGATACTAACCAGTAACATAACTTAAGTTTATCATTTCAACAAAAAACAAAAGTCCTGATGTTACCATAGTTTGAAGAATATTATGATAAAAAAAGGATCACCTCTCTCCAACTTCCCACTTCACAAAGGGTCATTCAAACCATTAAAATCCCTTAACGTCCCTTATTCATTGATATTTTCCCTTTGATCATTAAAAGCATCAAAAGGGAAAAAAATCAATGTAAAGTCATTTGGGACCACCAAGCACAAATCTTCTCTGTCTTTGCAATCTTTAAGAAAACTCAAGGACACTCCAAAACCCATACATCCTGCTTCAAGTTAAATGTGTTCATCTAACCAGAACATGAACTTTATTTAAAGACTTTTGGAATTTTCTCAGAAATTCCTTACCATTTGTGGAAACAGTAAGAATAATTTTAAAAGGGGAGCCTGGGTTCTTTCCTAGATTTCTGTGATTTTCCTTCATCTTCCTTTAATTGATAGTTACTTTCTTACCTTCTGAATTTAGCCAGTAATTCCTATTTAGGAGTTAAGATATGTATTTCATTCAAAGTTCTATACTTTATTCAAAGCCGATTATAGCCACATGCTCCTAACAGGGTATCTTTTTTCAATGATTTTATTCCCTTGATTGCATTGATCTCCATATGTAAAATTCCAGTTTGTTCATTTACATTTTTACTGTTTATCTCCTTCATTAGGAGAGGCAGCGATCTCATCTTCCTCGGTCACCATTGTATCCTGACCTGGCATAGAACCTAAAACCTATTAGGAACTTGATAAAATTAGAGTAGCTCACTGCTCTAACAAACAGAGCAAGATGCAGAATGGGCCAAATGGAAGCAGTTTGTGTTTTGCTCACATTAGAATTCAAGTCAGTTGTACTGGTGAAAGGGGAAGCGAGCTTTGTTCATTGGGGTCATTCAGAGACTGAAGCAGATGGTATCTTTGCCGTCTTCAACATGTGGCTTCCAAGTAATACTGACCAGTAGCATTTATCCAGCAGAATAGGGAAAACCACAGAAGCACATGCATGCGTGAGAAGTATTCATGGGCAGGCCTGCCATTAGTCACATGCAAATGTCCTGATTTCCATCACAGGGCCACATCTAATAGCTGGGAAAACGAAGGAAAGATATATTAGTTGTGGGTCAGGGAAAACAGCAAGAGCATACTAGCAATCCATGGGTGTCTGTTGAAGAAAGGAAAGAAGAAGGAAGAAGGAAGAAGAAGAAGGAAGACAGGCTTTTCCTATTACAACTGAGTGAGATAATGCCTCTTTCTATAAAAATGCCTGTTCTATGTGACCATCTGTTTTAATCGGCTTCCTATTACTCTAACAAATACCTGAGATAATCATCTTGAAAAAGAAAAGGTTTATTTTGGCTCCAATTTTGGGGATTTCAGTCCGTGATTGATTGGCCTCATTGCTTTGGGTCTGTGGCAAGGCAGCACATCATGGTGGCAAGTGTGTGGCACAGCAAAGCTCCTAACTGAGAAACAAGAGAGAGAGAAGGAGGAAGGGCTGGGGCCCCACTATCCTTTTTGAGCACATGGGCCATTGAACCTAAGATCTTCCACTAAGCCCCATCTCTTACAGTGTCTTTGTTTCCCAACATTGACAAGCTGGGGACAAAGCCTTTAACACATGGACATTTGGGACATTAAAGATTCAAACACCATCCAATTGGCTGTGAAGCCACACCATGAACTGCAGGTATTAACATATGTTTGCCCTATTTTCCCATAAATTGCAAATTCCAGGAAATTCAGAGCTTTTTCTCAAATTCCAGTTTCCTAGAATAAGGTCATGTCTCAAATAAATACTAAATAAATATTTGAGAAAAAAAACAAAGCAGAGCAACATCCTTCTGTTTTATGTATACTGAGACGAAAGAAACAGGGATAGTAGAAGCCACAAGCAGCTGAAAGTTCTCCATCAGCCAAGGTTCAGTTTGAGAGATTTCACATCAAAATAAGGTCCTGAACACCAACCGGGTGCTAGGACCAGTAGTCAGTGTTTTGGCATATATTTAAATCCTTTAAAAACCCCTAAGAATCATGTTTGGAAATACCAAACACTTAGAACAGGAAGTACATGGAGCTCCTGTCCCAAGAAATTGGAAATCAAATGTAGTTCCAGGAGGTAATGCAATCTAAGATTAACAAGATGAGCCCCAATTACATTAAGGGTATCTTTAAAAGAAGGAATTTTTGTTTTTTAAAAGGAGATATTTTCATCTTCCATTTTTAGAAAGTAACATGATTTTGAGTCACCCTGGTGAAAAAGAAAAACATTTAGTTTTGCCAAGCCATTAGAAGCTTGAAAGCAGGTCACTGGTCACAAGAATTAATTAGGACCAGCCAACTATGATGTCCTGAGTGGGTAGATTGGAATAGCACCTTTGCAGGATGGGTAAGGCAGGCTACACCTCATCTGAGCATTGTTTCTAATTATCAGAGCTTGATGTGGAATGATTAAAGAGTAGGTATTATTTGTACAAGGCTGACTGTATTGTAAACCTTATTAGGTATAGACTATAAACAATTTATAAACATCTGTACAACTGACCAGTTATAAGGGCCAAGAGGACCAAATGAAAAGTAAAAGCATTTGCCCAAATGCTTAAACTCATATGTAGAAAGAGGTTCATTCAGCATTATCATAAATAATGAGTTTGAAGGAAAATTGGGAAAAACATCCATACACATTAAAATGATGGTGGAGAGCTATTGTTACTGGCATGGAATGATAGCCATGATAAAGTACACACACACACACAAATCAGAACTAAACAGTATGTATCCTACCCATTTATTATTCTTTCAACAAATATTTAACATACAAGTACTATTCTAGTCATCAAGATTAGATAGGGAACATGATTTCTACTCAGGAGAGCTTACAGTCTGTTGAGGAAGTGCACATTAATCAAATAATAGTATAAATAAATAAATACATAATTTAAAAGTGATAAGTACCATGAAGCAAAATGCAGGATACTGTGAGTATACAAGTTAAGAAAAAACTTAACCTACTGCCATTAGTAAAAACTGCCTGTGTATGTGGAGTGTGTATATATATGTATAGATATAGAAGAAAAAAACTAGGGCAGGGCATGGTGGCACAGGCCTATAACCCCAGTGGCTTGGGAGGCTGAGGTAAGATCTTACGTTCCAAGCCAGCCTTAGAAACTTAGCGAGGCTGTAAGCAACCTAGTGAGACCCTGTCTCAGAATAAAAAATAAAAAGGGCTGGGGGTGTGGCTCAGTGGTTAAGCATCCTTAGGTTCAATCCCTGGTACCAAACAAATAAAAAATCCTAGGCATATAGAGAAAATGCTAAAAAGCTAAAATGTTGTGAAAACCAGCAGTAACTACAACAGTTATTATCCCTGAATATCTTACTTTTCTTTTCAATGCACTATGAACCTTCTGAAATTACCAACTTTCTTTGATAATCAGGAAAAAAATAGTTTTTAAAATTTAGTTTGGCTTACTAAGCTTGTCTTATTTGGTTTTCTCATTTATATGACAGGGTATCTTAAGATTTGGAGTTATCAGCTCTTTTCTTTTTGTTTTATTTTTTCTTTTAAGGTAAAATAAGAATTTATATTTCCTGACTTGGAAAAATAAAAGGAGTCAGGCATACATCCTTTCCCAGGGACATGGTTTGCCATCCAACCAAAGCCTGTGCATCAGTTATATCTCAAAATGAAAATCCTCAAATGGCTATTAAATTACTTCTCAGTTTTTAGATAGATATATAGAAATTAATTTATGACATTTTAATCTTTGCTATTTATAATTTATCTATAGTATTTACAACTATTCCCAATGTTTTTTAGTAGCTCAGCCTTGAGCTTCAGTTTAAGGCAGGAGAGAAGGACTCCTGCTTGCACCTCCTATTAATAAAAGAGATCTCTGGTTGGACTCCTCAAGCTCTTTACCACTAAGGACACAAAGTGTCAGACAACCTCACCCTCCAGGTGACTTGGTGGATGCCCTGGTCACTGCCTGTCCACAGGGCTTACTATAAACATCATAGTTCATGTAAAAATGTTGATATGTTGGTTTTGGAGTTTTTTTGTTTTGTTTTCATGAAAGGCATATATGCATCGTCATAAGGAGCATTATTTAAATAAAAGGAGAGACTAAGAAGAAAATTCCAAAATGACCCCCAAATTCTGCCTCTGTCAGTAGTATGGCGAATGCACTCCTCATCTCTATCCATGTATATATAGCAATCCATTTATGTAATTTTACATAAATGGTATCATTTGCTTCTTTTTAAAAATGAGAAGAAGGGTATGCAGAGCTTAAAAATAAGTAGATCTTAACTTAGGGTTATAAATCAGGATCATGAGTTGTTGTATGATGGCTCCAGGGAGCCAGTGATGTTCTATTCTTTGAGCTTGGGTGCTCATTATAAGATTGTGCTCATTTTGCAAAAATGTGAGTTGTACATTTATGACTTATGCACTTTTTCAGTTTTTATGTTATCTTAATTTTTTTTAACTTAAAACCTTCTGGTTAAGTAAATTGACACTCCAAACAGATGAAGATGAGAGGCAAGGATAGGAAACATAAAATCCTTAAACCAGTGAAATGCATTTTTATTAAGTATTTATTTTCAGTACCTTAAAATTAATCTATCATTTGTTATTGCACTTTCACACAAATTTAATTGGCAATTCTTCTGAGTCCTAGATTGGGTAAGTAGGTATTGACTTTTTTTTTTTAATGCTATTAAACCTAAGTTATAAACATAATTTTACCCAGAATCTCTATGTTGAATGAACAAACACTGGTGAAGTCTTAGGTGGAGCAACATTTGCAATATACCTGTGCTGAGAAGCTACACTTTCTATGAACTTATTAACCAGTCATAGAGTCCAATACATTAAAACTACATGGGTAAAGCAATTAGTTAAAAAGTGAGATTTAAGATTACCCAGGTGCGGGCTGGGGTTGTGGCTCAATGGTAGAGCACTTGCCTAGCATGAGTGAGGCACTGGGTTCGATTCTCAGCACCACATATAAATGAATAAAATAAAGGTCCATTGACAACTAAAAAATATTTTTAAAAAAGATTACCCAGGCATGAGTCTCCCTTCTTCCTTATTCTTCAATAAAATCTTTTTTATCCACCTCTTAAAACACTTATAGCTTATAACACTCATAGCTTGTTATATTTTGATTTCACTACTGAAACCAAAATAAGCACAGTAATGAAAAAAATGAGGGGAAAACATTCAAGTAGTTTTGCAACACATAACATGAATCCAAACAAGGTTATTTTCAAAGTCCAGACACCAAATTTCTTCAAATAGATATGCTCTCCCTTCTAAGGTAGGAGCCACATCAAGGCAGATGGCTCAGGTTGTGGGTTTCAGGGAGATTGGGCACTTTATTAGAAGCAATAAAGAGATGCCCAGAGACAAAAACTTAGGGGTCTAGGATGTAAACTGAGAATACTATGTACCTACTGGATTACTAAATCTACAGAGTAAGATAGGAAGTTAGAGATGAGCACTAATAGGAATCAGGGAGTTCCTATTAGGAATGAAAGAGGATTGTTAAATCAAAGAAATGCAAAGAAAGGGAGGGTGAACTTTGAATATATTATAAGCTCAACCTGAAGTACCTAAGGAAATTTGTTTTGTTTGTTTTCTTTTTGTTTGGTGCTAGGGATTAAACCCATGTTCTCACACATGCTAGGCAGTGCTGTACCACTGAGCTATAACCCCAGCCCCCAGATGCCTAGGGAACTTTTGATGCTATCCCTGTGCTCATATTCACAACTGCTATCAAGAGTAGCAAAATGAACCATACCCCCTTTCTCTTGAAATTATCTAAGCATCTCCCCAGAGACTTCATCCATCACAAACCCATTTTAGGCTATCCAGCTAATTAGTTTCTTTACTCTCGTCTTGTATCGATCATATTGATTTTACAATCAACATTAGGCATAATCATCAACTACTTCAATGGCATTTTCCCTAGCATCCCATGTTGTTGCCCTTTTGTCTTGTCACCTGAAAGGACCAGTGTAGCATCCACAGTGAATCACTAATATCCACTGATGCTGCCCCATTAGATGAAAATTTGAACAAAGCTCATATTTGCTAATTTGCAGCTTTGCACTTCCCTTTACCCCATCATGAGGAGTTCCTTCACTGAAGACCACAGAAGAACGAATGAGAGACTACTCAACTTCATTATATTGCCGATGTGTCATTTATATTTTTAATGCTCTTAAAACCATCTTTAAGAAGAAACTCAAAACCAACCAACACATCCCACTCCATTTTCCCAACAGTCTGCATCTTATCCATCTTATTAATAAAAGCACTCATCCCTTTATCATATGTGCTTTTGTTTGAGGGATGGATCTGGGGAGGGAGGTCTTTTGTAAACACTTTCTCCTCCACATCCTTCTATACATTTTACCAGTGTGGCTGTAAGGTATCCACTATAGAGAAAACAGCACTGCAGCCATTAACACCCTCTCCTCAGGAACATATTCAAAAGGACACTTCATAAATTAAGCTGATATGGTTCTCCGAGAACACACTATGTTGTCATTCACTTGAAATACCTCACTGGACTTTAGATAACAAGTTGTGTGTGTGTGTCTGTGTGTATTATTATATTTCACACATACATAACTATGAGATGAG
The DNA here is from genome assembly GCA_004024805.1 of Geosciurus inauris. Taxonomy (NCBI): domain Eukaryota; kingdom Metazoa; phylum Chordata; class Mammalia; order Rodentia; family Sciuridae; genus Geosciurus; species Geosciurus inauris. The sequence continues at coordinate 29,351 of PVHX01007240.1, read as the reverse complement.
CCTATAGCCTGTTACCCAGAGTCCAATATACAAAACAATATATATCATATGTACATATGTCCTGTGTTTTACATAACATCTGTGTGTGTGCATGCTATATAGACTCAGACTTTTTCTTCCTTAATTCATACCTTTATTTGATTCAATAACATACAAAGCTTACTATGTATAAGGCACTGTCACGGTCCGAATATTTGTTTCCCACAAAACTCATGGGTTGAACCCTAATCCCCAACCCTTGGGAGGTGATGAGGTCCTGAGAGCTCCCCTCTCATGAAAGGGAATAATGATTTTATAAAAGTGACCCCAGGGCAGTAGCTAGCCCCTCCACCATGTGAGGCTACAGCTAGGAGGAGCCACCTATGAAGCACAGAGGCCACACCAGACACCAAATGTGTGGCAGCCTTAATCTTGGACTAACCAGTCTACAGAACTATGAGAAATAAATTTATGTCGTTTGTAAGAAACCCAGGATAAGATACATTTTTATAGCAGCCTGAACAGACTAAGACAGGCACCATACCTGATAATGTAGGAATTACAACAAGAAGACATATTCCTTTTTCTTCTGCTTCTTGTGTCAAATTCTAGTCTTTGCTTTTCTCCTTCACATTTTGCATCTGATGAGCTCAAGTGGAAATTTCCTTCGTGTCATGTTCTGTTTTGATTTATTTTTCATTTTTTCTCCACAATCTTAATTTACATCACTTGTACCTATGTCATTTCAAAAGCTTCCTTCTAGCAGGGTGCCATGCCACACACCTGTAATCCCAGTGGCTTGGGAGGCTGAGACAGGAGGATTGCAAGTTCAAAGTCAGCCTCAGCAAAAGTGAGCTGTTAACAACTCAGTGAGACTCTGTCTCTAAATAAAATACAAAATAGGGCTGGGGATGTGGCTTAAGGGTTGAGTGTCCCTGAGTTCAATCCTAGTATTCCCCCACCAAAAAAAAAAACAAAAAAACAAAAAAACTTCCTTCTAATTCATTTCCCTGACATGGTCTTCAGCTTAATAAAAAAAATCTTACTTTAGCCAGGCACGGTGGCACATGCCTATAATCCCAGTGGCCTGGGAGGCTAAGGCAGGAGAATCGTGAGTTCAAAGCCAGCCTCAGCAAAAGTGAGGTGCTAAGCAACTCAGTGAGACCTTGTCGCTAAACAAAATATAAAATAGGGCTGGGGATGTGGCTCAGTGGTTGAGTGCCCCTGAGTTCAATCCCTGGTACCTAAATAAATAAATAAAAATAAATAAAATCCTACTTCACTCAAACATACAAACATATTAATGAAATCCCCACAAGGATCCAGTGTAGTAAGAATCATTATGCCCATTTTTAAGATAAGAAAACTAAGAGTTGTGTTTTTTAAACTACTATCTAAAATCACACAACAACTAAGGGGATAGCACAGAAATTTAACTCCTGATCTGAGCAAATTTAAACTCTCTTCCCATAACATTAGACTATCTCCCTGTTAGACAGCTACTTAAGGGAGACTGGCCAGAATGGGAATATAAGGCATGCATTTCAGTGTTGTATGTGTTATGGTTTGGATGTGGTTTATCCCTCAAGGGTTCATGTGTTGGACGTTTGGTCCTCAGCATGGAGATGCTAAAAGGTGGGGCCTAGAGGGAGGTCCTTGGGTCACTGGGTACTGCCCTCAAAAGGTATTAAGTTATTTCTCAGGGATCCCCGAATTCATCCTGAGGGGAGCAAGTTGTCATAAAAGCCTGAGCCTGACCCTAACTTGCTGCCTGGCTTCCTGCCCAGGGATGTGATCTCACTCTCCCACTGTGCTTCTGCCATTGTAGAGCCATCTGCCATGAGGTCCCCACTAGAGCCAAGCTGATGATGGTGCCACACCCTTGAACCTCCAGAGCTATGAGCTAAATAAACCTTCTTCCTTTACAAAGTTAGCCTGACTTAGGTATTTCAGTAGAGTAACAAAAATAAATATACACAGTATACAAATGAAAGAAAACTAAAACAGGTGACATTGGGAAGGAAGAACAGAGGAAAAACGAAGGGCAAAAAATGAGTGAATTTTGAGGCTGAATCACTGAAGGTCTCTAACTTACTGCCACATGCTTGCCTAGGTCTGCTTACCTTCCTCTCTAGCTTGGAAACAGTATGATGGAGTGGTTTAAGGAGTAAGGTCCCTTCCCCCAACAGAACCAGTCAGCATTTGTTCCCACCCTGGAACTCCCACTTCCTAGCTATGTGTCCTTCAGAAGCCACTTACCTTCCATGAGCCTCACCTCAATACAATAGGGATAATACTAACATGTATAAAACACACCGCACACAGCTTAAATATTTGTAAAATATTATTTAAGAATAACCACACATTCCCCTTGCTTTGAAATAACTTAGAGTTGTTTGCAATCATATAGGATAGATTTAGTTATTTTCATTCACTTTACATTTATAAATAAAACAAAAAAAAGCAATCAAAAGTCAGAGCCCTAGCAGGACTGGCTTATTTGCTGTAACACACAGCAAGCTCTGACATGTTCCTGATTCTAATGAGGTCAAGGAGATTGTTTTAAACAGAGAGAGCATTTTTTTTCTCTTGGAAGTAAGATACCTGATCACATCTGCATAAGATACATGATTGGTTTCCATTCATCATGGAAAGAACTTAATGAAAATGTAATCTACAGATTCACTCCCCCTTCCAATTAAAGGCTATTTTTGTTTTTCAACCCAATTCTCTCTTACAGAATTCTCACAAAAATGAAAGTTGAAATAGGGTTCCCTACTCAAAACTTAGCTCATTAGTGTCTTCACTGCAAAAGCGTGACCTTTTTTTAAAAAATATATTTTTAATTAGTGCATTATACATAATAGGTTCATCTTGACATATTCATAAATGCTCGTAACACAGTTTTCTTCATTTCAATCCCCAGTACTTTCAGTACTTCCTCTTTGCCCCCCCATCCTTCCTCTCCCCATCCCCTTCCTTTATACTATTGGTCTTCTTTTTATAATAATAACAGCGCCCACCACTGAGCGCTCATTTAGACCAAAGCTCTTATTTTAATGTACAATTGGATAATTATTTTCAACCCTCTAAGTAGTAATTAGATAACATATCCAGAGAATGGCCAGGATACAAACAGTTGGAAGTCACACTGCCCATCACATCCTCCTTCAATGTCAAAGGCAAGTTTCCTCTCTTTGGGGTCTATACATCTTCATTGATCAGGTTGTATTATTGCCACTTCAATGATCTCAGCCCCTGACTTGCTCATTTTCTCCCTGAATGTCATAAAAGACTGCCACCATGTTTATGTGTAGGCTTAAAGTATGCTGGCAGGGAGTTCTAGCTGCATTTCAGCCTGGTCCTTGGTAATCCTCTGAGGAATGTTCTCAGGCCAATGCAGAGAAGAAAAGCATTAGTATGCCTCAAGAATTCAGGCAAAACAAGCCAAAGCACCCAGTCCCTTTTCATCCTCTTGTTGGACATGCTGATTTCCTTTACCCACCCTGTCGGTTGGAGGAGAGATCAGTGGGGTTTACCGTTCTCAACAGGTTAGTAGAGCTGCTCTAATGGATGCATGACAAATGGTTCAAGATGTTGACAGAGAAGGTACAAATCTGAACCTGCCTTTGCAACTTTGTTTCTAAGGTCTGTGTGTTTATGAGTGTTTGAGGACTGAAGAGTGAGAGCATCAGCAGTATTCTCAGAAACATGAATTCCAGTTTTCCCTTTCCTGAGTTGTTAGAAAGTCAGACACTTCTAAAAATTCCATACCCGATCAGCAGTCTCTTCATTCATCTGGATTATAAACGGAATAATCATTTCCCACACATCAGCTGTGCAGTCAAATAAGTATATTTCAGGCATTTCATCTATGCAATAATATGTTTATTTTAAGTTATGTAATATTATTACCAATGTCCTTCATCCCTTAATTCTTTAAAGAAAAATGTCTAGAAGCTCCACTACCATCGATTCTTCCCCTTCTACCCCCAGCTCCCGCCCCTGTATCACAGGTGATTGAGAGGAAGCACTTAGAAAATGCACTTAGACAGCAGAGACGGTGAGATCAACATTGTCATTTCTTCTGTGAATTCTAAATCCTCTTCCAAACACCTCAGATTTATATTAAGGTGCACCTCACCCTGGCAATATTTGCTAGAGTGAATCAAACAAACTTCCTCCTAAGTCACAAAGCACTTTCCCTTAAAACATGGTCTCCCTCCCGTTGTCACTGCCTGCATATGATAGTTTTAAAAGAAAAATGAAATCACTTAGAAGTTTGTTCTAGTAACGTTTAATGTCTCCAGTAAACAGCGACACTCACAGAACTGTGACAACTCATTAGGCAGAAAAGAAAGGTGCCTTCATCTGGATAGGTTTATAGCCTCCACATGAAAATATCAAGAAAACTGCCAATGATTCCTTTGTAGATGTCTCATGGAAATTACAATTACTTTCAGAGGAAAGAGTGCACTTCAGAGACTGTATTAATCAGGGCTGACGTTTGAGGTCACCATGGGACTGTCCTTCCCTGGCAGAACCCAGCAAATGGTCCTTATTAATTACGAGGCATCATTACCTCTGACACAAAAAGAATCATTTTTCAAAAATCAGTTCTCCGGTGGCAAGTGTGTTCCTGCCCTTCTAGTAAAAAAGTAACAGTGCCCGAGAGCTGGAGTGGCTGTTTAGTCTCATCCTCTCAACAGCCATTTTCACCAACAGACGCTAATTATTCATTCCCAGGTAACAAATGAAGTCTGCAGAAAACTCCCAGAGTTTCTTACCATTGTGATCCAATCCTCCCTCCTTGCAGAGTGTAGCAGCCGGGAGCTGTTGCTGATGTGCTTCCTCCCTCCGCCACTGGAGCCTTCCGAGGCAGAGAAGGTTTCATGTGGTGCAAATGTATTGCCACCGATTATATTTCAGTCCCTCAATTGCTGGCCTCGGTGTTTTGGAAATCAGCCAAACCAAGCACGAAGAGAAAGGGCTGCAGCTTGCAATTTCAGAATTTCCCCTGGAATGTGCTCTTAAAAACGCGGGCCCTTCATTTAGCATTTTAGCAAATCCCGAGGACTGCTACATCCAATTATGTTTCTCTCTCTTTTGCTTTTAAACTAAGATGAGTTGTGTTGCTTGTGGAATGAAATTATACTAGAGAGCTCAAGCTGACCCAGGGGATGCAGGAACCACAGGGATGTCTATACACCTCCAACCTGAGCAGAAACATCTGCTGTTCCAATCAGAGATAGGAGAATCTGCCTAGACAGAGAGAAGGAAGCAGGACACAGCTGCAGAGCACTCCATGGTTACAACAGTCCAGTCATTGGTGAGTGTTTGCACAGTCCAGACCAAATCATTTGGTGTAGCGTTCAGATCTGAACAGGTGGGAAGAAAAGTTCTTGTGTATCACCATAGTGCATGAAACACAGCAATATCTTAAAGAATAAACTTGAAATTTTTCAAATGCAGGAACCCTATTTTCTAAGATGTGTTAAATCTAGTCTGTGTTTCTGTGTCATGGTGCACTATTGGGCTGTTTGCTTTCCCTATGCTTTGACCACATTTTATTGCTTAAACTTTTTACCTCAGAAGGATTTAACCACCCAATTATCACTCAACAGTAACTGGACCTCATCCAAAACTCAGACCATGATTCTTTAGAATAAGCAAAAATGTCTATTGATTGTCAAATTGTTTCCTTTCCCTCCCCACTTGTGAGTTCCAGGTGGGTAGTTACCATGTTTCTTTTGTTCACTTCTGTATCCCCACTCTAGCATCTATTCTATTGTAAGGTATTTACTACTTGAATTAATTAATATACTATTTTCCCAGAACTGTTGGATATGTTGGCAGAGTTCCATAAGATAAGTAAAAATTCCTTTTGCTTAGAGCCTGATGTGTACTGTATTAATAAGGGCTCATGTTTGAAGTCCATGGGACTGTCCTTCCCTGACAGAACCCAGAATAAGGTCCTTATTAATGATGAGGCACCATTATCTCTGACATGAAAGAAATCATTTTTCGAAATAAGTTCTCTTGTGGCAAAGGTGTTCTTGTCCTTCTAATGAAAAAGTAACCCCAGAGCTCAAGTGGCTGTATCCCCACTATGGTATCTATTTCACTGTATGATATATACTAGATGAATTAATTAATTTTTTTTCCCAGAATTGTTGAAAATGTTGGCAGAGTTCCACAGATTGACAAAATTCCTTCTCTTTATTTTAAGCAAAAACAAAAAACAAACAAAACAAAACAAACAAAAAATAATAAAAGCAAAGCATCACAATACTCAATTTCAAATTATACTACAAAGCTATAGGAACACAATCTGCATGGTACTGGCATAAGAAGAAATACTCAGACCAATGGAAAAGAAAAGAATACACAAGGAGGAGCCCACACAGAGATAGTCCTCTGATTCTTGACCAAGATGCCAAAAACATATGTTGGAGAAAAGACTGCCTTTTTAACAAATAGTGCTAGGAAAATTAAATAGTCATACATAGAAGAATGAAACTAGATACCTATCTCTAAGCCTGCATGAAAGTCAACTCAAAATGAATTCAAGACCTATAAATTAGAACTGAAACTTTGCAACTACTAGAAGAATATGTAGATACAACACTTCAACACATAGGCACAGACAATGACTTCCTCAGTAGGACTCCTAAAGCTCAGGAAATAATAACAAGAGTTAGTAAACAGGATGGCATCAAATTAAAAAAATCCTCTGCACAGCCAAAGAAACAAGAGTGTGAAAAGAGAGCTTACAGAATGGGAGAAAATCTTTGCCAGCTACTCTATCAAGAGAGAATTAATTTCCAGAATATACAAAGAACTCAAAAACCTACCACAAAAAAAAAAAAAAAAATCAAATAACCCAGTCAATAAATGGACAAATGAACTAAACAGACACTTCACAAAAGAAGACATACAAATAGCCAACAAATACATGAAAAAATGTTCAACATCTTTAGCAATTAGGAACTGCAAATAAAAGCTACACTGAGACTTCATTTCATTCCAATTAGAATGCCAGCCATCAAGAACACCAACAATAATAAATGGTGGAAAGAATGTGGGGGAAAAGTAACACTTTCACATTGCTGGTGGTAAATCAGTATAACCACTATGGAAATCAGTATGGAGATTCCTTAAAAGACTAGGAATAGAATCACCATCTGACCCGGCTATACCACTCCTCTATATTTAGCCTAAAGAATTAAAATCAGTATACTATAGGAATATATGCATACCCATGTTTATAGCAGCACAATTACAATAGTCAAATTATGGAATCAGCCTAGGTAGCTACCAACAGATGAATGGATAAAGAAAATGTAGTACATATACACAATAGAATTTTATTCAACCATAAAGAAGAAAGAAATTGTCATTTTTAGGAAAATGATGAACTTGAGAGCATCATGTTAAGTGAAACAAGACTAACTCAGAAAGTCAAGGGTCATATGTTTCCTCTGATATGTGGAAGTCAGAGTGAAAAAATAAAAAAACTTAAAAAAGTTTTTTTGAGAGGCTCAATAAAATAGCAGGAAGACCATCAGAGCAGAGAAAAGGGACTGGGGGCAGGAGGAGAGGAGAGAAAGAGGAGGTCCTGGGAAACAATATTAAACAAATTATATTTACATTATGTGCACATATGAATATGTAACAGCAAATTCGACTATTGTGTATAAATATAGTGTACTAATAAAAAATGGAAAAAAATTTCTTTTGCTTACAGCCTAAGGTGTTCTATTAGTTTAAGTTTCTGTCATGACTGCTTTTGTTTTTATCAGAAAGATAACTTTCACATCCTCTCATATGGTTAGGTCTAGAAAGGTACAGAAATAACTTTAGCAAAGTTAAATTCTTGTTCCAGAGTTAATTCAACCTATGGAATAAAATTCATACTGAAGACCAAGTGATTTGGTATTTTAGAAGAGTCCAAAGCGTTTATCAGGTTTGATGGCATCCAGAAGTAGCTATGAATCAACACAGTCCAAGAAAACCAATCACATTTTCATTGCCTGTGGGCAATGGACTTTAGAATAGAAGCAGATAAGGTAAGCAAATCAGGTGCCCAGAGGAGACAATATATGGCCAAGATATAGCTCAATGATTGGGCACAGTAGGTTCTAGACACTTAAGGATTGCATACATCCCCTTAAAGGACTGCTCTGCAGCTCTGAATGTCAGGCACTTGCCCCAAGATGGAATGAGCCAATGTTGCTTGATTTGGGGGTCTCATTTAATCCCTACATCCTTTCTCAAGGACACCAAGATGCACTTCTTTGACTATTCCTACACTGTGCTCAGCTATACTTCTCCAGTGGAATGATATGGTGACATCTATTGCAGTATGACCAGGAAAAAGGCTCATCTGCTTCTTCCTACTAGCCTTTGTCTTTGTGAACAATGAAAATCCCCTCAACAGCATCAGCCAACCCTTTTCCCCTCCCCTTTTCTTTTCTATCTGTTCTTCAAGGTGCAAAAATAGTCCCCCCTCCTTCAGGAAGACATCTCTGATGGCTTCAACCCATGACAATTCTGCCGGTCCTCTGACTGGCATTTACCAACCATTTAACATTTAATCATACATGGTTTTCTGACACTTCTAGGATGCCACTGGCTTTGTTTTATTTTTTAAAATTTTTAAGTATATCTAGCCAGTCTGTAAACATGCTATTCCTGTTTAAACCTGCTTCTTCCCCTTTTTTCCATACTGGAGCTTAAACCCAGCACTGCACACATGCTAGGCAAGCACTCTACCTACACCCTCAGCTCCTGGTTAAAATTCTTAAATGGCATCCTTCTCATCATCAGATAAAACCAAGACTACTCACCCTGGCATGCAAGGTTCTACATGGAGGCTGTCTTTAAAGTTTCTTCCCCTACCACGCCCCTACACATACTTTATGCTTTAGTCACAAAGGACAGTTTGCAGTGCCCTCCAAATGCTCTGCTCACTCATGCTTCCAGGCCTTTGCATACAAAGCATTCTCTTCCAGGACTGATTTTTACCACTTGTCCCCATGGGGACTCCTGCTCAACACTCACTGCCTGTGCCATCTCCTTTCATCCTCCCCAAAGGACCGAATGACAAGCTGAAGGTAGGAGGTGCATTAAAGACAGTGTGCACCTTCCTTCCGTCTGTACAAAACCAAGTAAATTTAAAATCTGTGCTTTTGCTGCAATAAAAAATGCTCAGTGTATTGGCATCTTTTCTCCCTAAGAAAAATAGACTTTTTCTCAAATAAATTAACCTAGTAGAAACAACAAGGGACTATGAAAAATGGATTTCTGAATAATTGTTTGCCTGTTGAATGAATCGGGATTAAATTGATGTAAAAAAGTGTTTGGACACTTGTGTTAATTGAAATTGTTAGACTTCCCAGCTTGATTCCTGAATCACAGCCACCTCATTGATACTCAGCTGTAGATACCATCAGTAAGGAAATTAAGAATTTCAGGAGAGAGAAATAGAAAAAGTTTTGGAATTTTCTATAAAACAGTAGTTTATTATTATATATTCATTATTATATTTTGTTATTATATTTTTGTTAAAACAAATGTGGAAATTTAAAAGGCTAGTCTTTTCCTTTGTACCCCTAGAACCCGCTCTTCCACACACGCTAACAGGTAGTATATCCAGGTACAACAATAAAATGTCTGAGATCAAGGAGATGAGAGACCCAGAAGGAGTTGCTCCCTCTCCTGTGAACATGGAAGCACATAAGGAAAGGGAAAACCATTTACAAATGTGCTATGGTCTGAGTCTTTATGTTCCCTCCAAAATCTATATGGTGAATCCTAATTCCCCATTATGATGGCATTAAAAGGCAGGGCCTTTGGGAGGTGACAAGGTTATATAGGAACCCAGGGGACTTGTACCTTCCACCATGTGAGCACACAGCACGAAGCTGCCATCCATGAGGCAAAGACCGGGCCCTCACCAGAAACCTAACTGCCTCAATCTTGGATTTCCCAGATTCCAAGACGTTGTTAGCAATAAATTCCCATTGTTTATACGTCTCAATTTATGGTATTTTTGTTACAGCAGCCTGAATGGACTAAGACAAAAGGTATATTAATAGCACCTATTTCATTTAGTGTTTTCTTATAAGTGAATCCATTTTATCTTTTTAATGAAATCTTTATTGCACCTTTAAAGGTTATTTAAAATGCATTTGAGAAGCCTAATAAGACATTATTACTTTCTCCACAGAGTACTCATTATTCACTTATTCAATATGTTCAAATGTTGGTCCTGCACTAATGAAAAGTTTATTAGGTATTCCAAAAAGATAATCACAAGAGATTAAAAGCTCCCTGTGGCTACTGTGACATCTATTCCTTGTCACCACAATCCAAAGCTCTTTGGTGGGCAAGAATCTAGAGGAAATAAAGTAGACTTCTAATTATTCCATAGCAAAAGAATGACATTCATATTTCCTATCCCTGTCCACCCCCTCTCCCCCACAAAGAACATAGTAAAGTGTTGGGAACTGTTTATCTTTCTTTGTCTTTCTCATTTCCAATTTTAAGTCCAAATTCCATCTTCCTGTATTCACCTATTTTTCTCTGGCATTGAAGATATTTAGCCTCACTCACCTCTGTCCAGCTGCAACCAATTCAGGCAGCAAGGCGAAGAGAGCTCAGCATGGACCAGTGATTATAGAGTCACTTAAGAATAATCACCCAGGCAAGATGGTGCTTTCAAAGTTAATCTCAAGCAAACTTAGTTTAAGAAACATAAAGCATGTAGGATGCCTTTTAGTTTCTAAGTGTTTCAAAGGCTTCTTTCAATAGACTTAAACTGATGTTGGCAGAGGCAAAATTAGGTCAAGGCAGTGAGAAAAAGAAACCATCACTTTCTAAAACTGCGCCAAGATTGCCAAGCATTTGTATATATGAAGAGTAACACAGGTCAAAATATATTTCAGCAGTAAAATATTTGATTAATTTAAATTATGGAATTTGTATGGAGATACAAAATTAACAAGAATCGTTTCTAATCATGACAAGTGGCTACCACCAAGAAAAAATGAATAACACAGCAGTATAACCTGAGTGCTGTTGGCGAGGCTAGTAGCAATCATACATCACGGTGCTTTGCAAGATCCAAAATATTCAGTAGAAAGCACGCAGCCTGTTTTGTAGAAAATCCTGAATTGCAGGCAGAAATTACCAGAGGCCCTGAATCTTTGCAAACCATCACAATTTTACCCCTTTGTACTATCCCCAGGACCATCATACTTCTTTTCTTCCACCCCTCCGATTGTGCATGCATGTGTTCTTCTTTTCCACCACAAGAGGGAGCCGCAGCACAATAAGGGTATAGTTCTTGGCTCTCCAAGCGGTAACAAAATGACTTTTATTACCAGTGACAATGCTGGGGCAAGGATACCTTCAACCAGGAAAGAATATGATAAATCAATTGCTTAAAATAAGCTTCATAAGCTGTCCTTCAACTGAGACTTCTCGAATTTTTTGCATTCATATATGTGTACATCAAGTGTGGTAATTGTTTTTATTTCCCCCTTCTATCTACCTTAATACCAAAATGTATAAGTCACTTAGAGGTTTTGTTTAGATGCGGATAACCCAGATACAGGTTCTAAGCATTAAGACTCTTTATTTTTAAACTAATGACTTTAATCATGTGGAACTCATTGGATTGATCTTTATATAGATTAAAAGTAATCTGTAATTCTTCTTCTCCTTAATTCTTCCAGCGTAAATGATTACTCCAAGAACAAAGAATCTTTTGAGGCATATTGCTGAGGACAATTCAGTGGTGGCAAATAAGCAGTTTAATGAAGTGAACTCTGCTTATTAACCTTTGGCCAAGTCACATCTGTACCCATTCCTTGCTTCAGCTCTTAAACACTTTAAAAAACAGCAGCCAAGTTCAATTCTAATTTGCCTCTGAAGAATTCAGCACAAGCCCATTTAGAAAAGTGATTATCCCTCAATTTGTAGGCAATGAGGTAGGCGCTTACATGGGATCCCAAAAGGCATCAATCAGATGATAGTGCTTGTCCCAGAGGGGAACTTTATGCCCAAATCAATACAGGAGCTTGCTATACAGGGCAACTCTACAAAGGTGCATGTGTCTGAACTCAAATGCAGCTACATCCATGAGGGAGAAAAGAAAGAACCCACCGTAGGATCAGGAGAAGTGTCCCAAAGAGGGTCCTGGAGCTCTACTTATGTAAATTTCCACTTTTTCCAGCATGCACATGGGCCATTTGTGGTGCAGAATGAAGATGAGGTGAGGACTGAAGCGCCAGCCACCCCATGCCACCATGTTCCAGGACAGACCCTGGGAGTCCAGGAATTCTAAATCTGAACCTGACCTTCCGGCCATTCTGAAGGAAGGCTTCATAGGTAGGAAGTAGAAAGATGACTATATTGAAGAGTTTGTCAGCTTGATTTATAAGTTTTATATAGTTAGATATGAAATTTTGTTATGACTCCCACCACAGTTGGGATGAACTTTTTTCCCTCTTGTATTCCACTTTGTGACCAAAGATATACATTGGTTTGGCTCAAAATTTCAGTAATTCTTGACTGGGTTTCTGTGGGGATGAGAACTATGCAGATCTAGCTGTAAGGTTTGGCAGCCACTAGTCACTGGCTTTTAAATTTAAATTTAAATTAATGCCAATTTAATAAAACTTTAAACTCCAGTTCCTTAGTCACACTAGCCATGTCTCAAATACTCTACAGTCCCATACAGCTAGTGGCTATTGTATTGGTGAGCACACATTTACAACTATGCTGTCATTCCAGAACATTCAGTCAAATAACAATGCCCTGAAGGACTCTAAACAAAGAAAATATAAAATGGGAACGACTGGAACATCTGCATACCAGTGCACAGATCAGCAGGTAAGCTTGCATATTTGGAATTAGAGTCCAAAGTGTTCATGATTGTTATCAGACATTATACACAGTATCAATTCTTTGGTAATGACTGACTACTTGTGGGATGAATACTTTATTTGGTTTTTGCTGTGTTGTAAAAATGGTGGAATTAAAAAATTGGGACCTCATTAAAATCTAATTTTCTGATTAGAAAAAAAATTGGAAGACCTGGCCCTCTGGGACTGTACTCTCACACTATAACCCAGACCTGGAGCCCAGGAGCTGCTGTCTCTTCAGAATAAACAAGAGCCTTTTAGTTTATCCAAATCTCCCCACCAGTCACCAAATTCAACATGATTTCCTAACATCTCTTGCATATGCATTTGAATGGGGGGAGGACTAAAGTCTCTAGCTTTGCAATAAGAGAATGGCCTTAATAAAACAACCTTAAAGATACCAAAAACACTGTTGCTCATTATTCTTGTTTCTTTAAATAATTAAATTGCATTACCACTTATCCAAACAGTACTCTTTGGTTTACTGTAGAAATTGGATTAGTGAATTCAAAATAACAAGGTTGAGCTTTATAATCTTCTATAATTCTGTACTTAGAATTACTAGGCTTTCGAAGTTGGTGGGAGAAGTTTTTCCCCTGTTCCTCCATTCTCTCTCTCTCTCCCTCCCTCCCTCTCTCTCTCACACACACACACACACACACACACACACACACACCCCTCAAGTGTTATGAGCTGAAAAAAGGTCTAGTTGTACATAAAGAAAAATAATATTTGGAAGCCTAAAGCAAAAGTATTGGAATCACACATAAGTCCCTTCATTAAAAAAAACTATTCTCATGCCCATGAATCTTACTCATGTAAATTTAATTAAGCTCCACAAATTTATCTGTCCTGTTCAATACCAGCATGTAGTATGTATTCAGTACTGAATATTTGTTAAGTGGAACAACAGAACCATCAAAGAGAACAGAACATTTCCTTCAGAATTCTAAGCCTCTACCATATCCCACTTGATCTTAACCAGACATAGTTATATTTATATTAATTTATTCAACAAACAGGTTCAACTCTGGTGGAGCTATATTATAGTGTGCTGTAATCAATTCTCTGAGGCACAGGCCATATGTTTAGAAAGGGAATTGCAATCATGGGAGAAGAATCTGATTTTAAATACTACTTTGCTTTTCTTTTTAAAATTGCATATACACACAATTCTACAATTTGTGCATTAGAATCTATTCCTCATCCTTCCCTACTACTTACTCACCTTCTCCCTGTTCCATTCTGGCTAGGGCAAGATTATTATAGTAGACTCTTGATAGTTCTTCCTTACTCTACTCCGTATAACTGATTCTCAACACAGTGTCTAGTCATCAACTCATTTGCTTACTTGAAACCCTGTAATGGTTTCCCACTTTTCTCAGGGTAAGAGTTGAAGTTTTAACAATAGTCCAGAAAGTTCTACATGATCCAGTCCCCTGTGCCCCACCATTAACTCATGCCCTCTTCAATACCTTTTCCTTTTATCCTTCCACTTATTCCTTCTAATGCAGCCTCTCTGCTATCTGAAATGCCAGGCACATCTCATTTAGCCTTGGATGCTTTTCCTTTAGAAATCACTTCACTAATTCTTTATCTCCTTTAACTCTTTGCTTAGATCTCACCTTGTCAAAAAGGCTTATCTTTTTTTTTTTTTAAGATTCCAAGTTACCAGTTTTACTCATGGCATTTTAGTGGATTTTCTTAGAGTATGTGAATCTAAAGAGAAATTCCTCATGACTTTTGATAAGTAGATATGTATTTTGTATTCACATTTCTGCACTTCTTAGGCTCCATTTATCTGAAGAATATTTTTTTTTAATTTCTAATCTATAGAACTAAGCCAAAAGACCTGAAGGGGAAAACAACAGTCACAAAGTACATGTACTTTTCTTTAATAAGAAGGTTAAACATTTTCCTAAGTATAAAGGCTAGATAGTTGTGCATAAAGTAGCTTCTTAGAAGCAAGATTATCTCTATGCAGGAGAACCTAGAGCTGCTCACAGCAGTCAGGGTTATTTGATGTGGGAACCAAACTATGGTGTGAGGGACACACTTGTTACAACCTTTCCTTCATGTTCCAATGGCCCGAATTTATCAAAAAAATGCTCATTTTTTATGTACATTCTCTTTGAAAAACTGTGGAAGATTGTGAAGTAAATCAGATACATTTCCATCAAAATTTTTTTTCAAGATAGGCTCTTGAACAAGTAAGTGGTGCTTGGAAAACTGGATTATCTACATGTGGAAGATTGAAACTAGATCCCTATGCATCGTCCTGTTAAAAAAAATCAACTCCAAATAGATCAAAGACCTTAATGTAAGACCTAGAACTTTAAAAAAAAAAAAAAGGCTTATCTTGATCACTTCATTTTATACAAAAAATTGCCTGCACTAAAAAATAGCTGATCCCCCTTATTCTGTACCAATTTTAATTTTCCCCCATTACACTCTTCTCTTCTAGCATAATACATAATTGCAAAAGTATTATTTGCCTCTCTTTACTAGTGTGTAAGTTTCATAGTTAGAAATATTTTTGTCTGTTTTTTTTCCTCTGATGTATCCTAGGTGGGTAGTGTTCTACCTGGCTTATAGGAGGCATTCAGCAGTATTTATTGAACTTCAAAATATTTTTTAAAATGGACAGTAAAGATACTTCAAATTAATAATAGTAATTTCCAGAAAATTAGGAAAAGGCATGAGATTAGGGGTAAGTTCAACAGGACTTCATCTGATGCATAAAGAAAACATGAATATTTATACAACTCAGTCCTAAAAAAGGAAGGCAATTCTATCACTTATGGCAAACTGGATGAACCAAGAAGACAAAATGCTAAATAAAATAAGACAGGTACAGAAAGACAAATACTGCATGATCTCACTTACATTGGAAATATAAAAAAATTAAACTCAGCAGTAGAAAGTCAAGTTGTAATATGAAGTCAAGAGTAATATGAAGATATATTTCAAAATACACAAAGTTTCAATTAGAGGGAACAAGTTTTAAAGAACTACCGCACAGCACAGTGACTGTAATTAATGATAATGCATTACAATTTCAAAATTGGGAAAGTAGATTTTAAATGTTATCACAAAGAAATCAGTATGTGAGGCAACAGGTATATTAAGTAGTTTAATTTAATCATTCCAAAATGCAAACATATATCAAAACATTATACTGTACTCACACAATTATCATATTAGAGAAAATCAAATTTTTTAAATAAAATAAGTGAGTTTTAATGGGATTTCACCTTTATCAGGAATGTTTTGTTTCTTCTAGCTAAAAAGGGTAAAGTATATTCAGGATTACAAAATGCTAGCACTTGTTGATTCTTGTGTAGGTGATGGTTATATTATTTTCTGCAATTTTTTGTATTGCTTAAATTTCTCAAAATTTTACAGACAAATAAGGAAAAAAAAGAACCACCTCTGGTTTTTATAGCAAAAAATTCCTTTGCTCTTCCAAAAAGAATAAAAGTAATGTTCTTAGAATTCCATAAAAATACCCTTTCTTGACCAAATATAGCCATTTGGCAACTGCCCCATCCATCTCTTGTCACTGGAATAAGGAGCTTGCAGAATTGTGAGTACAGAAATAGGATTTTTTTCATTAACTCGCTCTGACAATCCAAGTTGAAATTACCACCGGAGCCCAGCAGGTGGGGCGCTTGTATGGGTGTTGCTGTTCTGTACCGGGGCTCCCAAGCATCAGGTCACAATGCCTTCCCCACAGTCCTCTGCTGCTGAGTTCACAAGTTGTTTCAGTTTATCTGTGACTTTGAGGCTCCCGCTTAAGTTTAGCGCTCTAAGGGAGCCCCTCCCCCATGCTCCGAGAGCCCTTTCCCAGTGTCACAAATCCCTGCAATCTCTAGGCAGAATAAAAAACGCACATTTATTTTGGAAAATATAAAAATAAAAAATAAATAAATAGAAAGGGCTGGGGATATGGCTCAGTAGTTAAAAACTCTGGGTATACTCATTTGTTTTTCAAACATTTCTCAGCAAAACAAAGGTTGTATTGCCAAGAGTTATAAAATTAGAGAGCAAATGAAAATCTGTTATTTTCACAACAAGGTCTTTTAACTTAGCCAGAAAATTTTGAGTTCCAAAACAGCTCAAGTCCCAAATGGTAGAGTTTTCATAGCAGTCTATTGATTTTAGACACTTGCTAAATCTGGGCTCTGAATTAACCAAACTTTGAGCACATCCATTTTTAAGCTATGCTGGAAACTACTAGATAGCCTTTCCAATATCATGATTTATTAATATCCAAAATGCTGTATGTAATATGTTTATAAGATGCTGGACAGATAGGTAAATTATTCTTATTACTACAAGCATATATTTGTAGTAAACAAAATCCAAGTAATTGACAGTCATATAAAAAATAACAGTTTGTCTTTATTTTCCACCCCATGTTGTCTCATTTCTCAAATTATTTAAATAACTTGTTCTTTTAATTACTGTGAAGTTTTTTGCATCTATTTGCAGACCATGAAAACTATAATTTGTAAAATTTTACCATTCACATTATTCTGAAAAAATCTATTCATTAACATTTTTATGATGGAATAGTCCAGGTGAGTGTCTTTTTAGTAATTGAATGGTATTTGCTATGGTTTGGATGTCATTTAATTGTCATGCAAAAACACATGATAAAGTTTGACTTATAAATTACTTACTTAGAGTGGCAGCTTTGGGCAAGATGGTTATCTTTTCCCACCGCAACCTCCAGAGGAAAAGGCTTGTAAGATCTACCATGCAGAGTTAAAGAACTAAGGAAACTGTCTGTAAGCATCTATTAGAGTCTGGCCATATAATACTCAATTATTAGTACTGAATAATAAATTTATTGTTATAACTATTAACAACATCAATATTTTTGGCAATGATTAAAGAGTGCAAACTTTTGCCAAATATAGTTCATTAGCAAATGACTGGCTTTGTTAACTTAGGTATGGATAAAACTGGTGACAGTCCTTCGTTTTTTTCAATTAAAAATCATGCCTGCCTCTATCTAGGCATTTACTTACTCTATCCATTGAGTAAGTAAGTAGTCTATCTTCACTTTCTGCCTTTGTCTTCTCTTTCACCTCAGCTGTGCCCAGAGCCCCAGGATGGCTTTCATTGCTGGGGCCAAATTCAATTGTTCTTCATTGAAGTTAGTGAACTCCTCTATTATCACCCTTTGTCCATGAAAACATGGGCAGTTCTCTTGCACCAACAGTGGTTTTTAAGCAGCGAGGAATCCCTGTGCCATCTTGAGATAGACTAAACTCATTCAAGGGTCCCAGTGGAGCTGGCCTGGATCTCCACTTTTCATCTTCTTAGACTCTGTAGTGCCAGGGGAGCTATGTCAGAAAGTGCCACATCCCAGTCCCAGGTACATCAACATTCCCCTGCCATCCTTGGACATCTCAGTTCCCATCTTCAACCTATAAGTTCTTCCACTTCTGCCCCAGTCCATGTTCTTTTTCTGTTGCAGATTACAATAAATTATTTCAGGAAGAAACAATGCTGGTCATTTTGGCTATCTTTTTGTCTTCTCATTTTACAAGACACTTTTCTCAGATTTAGGCAGTTTCTGAGGATCCAATACCATCCCAGTTGCCTACAAGGCAGCAGACTCACCCGGGAACTTAGGAAACTAAATCCAGAGCAAAACGGGTACAAAGCACATCACCTACCTTGCTGGAACTTCCAGGTTCGGCCATTCTTCTACATCTAGTACCATAAACACAAGATACCCACACGCAATCAATAGTGACATCAGCTGGAATTCTAAAATAGCATTTTATACAAACTATGACTTCTTTGGTGGCAGCATGCATTTGGAAGAAAATGTATTCTGAACTTTGAAGCCAATCAAATCTGTTACATAATGGGCTGCAGAAACGCCAAATATGATTTTTTTTCTTCACATTCCTACTATTAGCTACTGTATTTTACCATAGAATTGTCACTACCACATAATGGCTGCACCATTTTTTTCAGGCCAAGAGTTGGTTCATTACCTTTAACTCATAATTGTCGTATGACATAATTCTGTTTGTCATACCGTTTGAAAGGTAAACAGAAAAATACAGTGGCAACATGCCTGAAATCCCAGCTACACAGGAGGCTGAAGCAGGAGGATCACCAGTTGGAGGATAGCAAGACCCTGCCTCAAAATACAAAGTAAAAAGGGTTGGGGATGTAGCTCAATTGTGAAGTATCCCTGGGTTCAATCCCCAGTACTGCAATAAATAAATAAACAAACAGAGGAGCAATGTATTCACCAGTGGCATATGGATGTGCATCTGTCTTCTCATACATTGTGAGCCACAAGTCTAGAATTCCCCGTGCAAATGCATTGTCAGTATATTTTCAAAAGCTGGCTTGCATGGTTTATTTAGAGTGCTGTACTACTAATGTAAACAGACCTTATACAAGTGGTGCTGAGGACAGCGCATCAGATAACAAAACCAATGACAATGTTCAGAATCTTCAGATACAGAAGATTAAATTTTTTAAGTGCATACTTTGCAACATTGTTGTAAATTTTCTCAAGTTTAATATTTTAACTATAACAAATCATTACCAATTAATGTGTTCATCTTTTAGACTAGAAAAATGTTCACTATCATGAAAATGATGTATATCAATTTTTTTTTAAAATATTTTTTTAGTTGTTAATGGACCTTAATTTTACTGATTTATTTATATGTGGTGCTGAGAATCGAACCCAGGGCCTCACACATGCTGGGCAAGTGCTCTGCTACTGAACCACAACCCCAGCCCAATGTACATCAATTTTGACTATTCAATTTTAACATATATTCACAAGTATTCTGTGTATCCTAGTCTTGCACCAAAGACAAATTAGTAATAAATGATTTTTAAGTAATATCAGCACAATTTAAAAAAATAATCCACATAATGGTTGCATTCCACTTTTTCACAAAAAAATTGGCATAATATTTGCAAAAATTATGCAGTGAATTATGATATCTCAGTTTGTGTAGTTTTTGAAAGCAATTTGCTATTA
Organism: Geosciurus inauris; assembly: GCA_004024805.1. NCBI lineage: Eukaryota > Metazoa > Chordata > Mammalia > Rodentia > Sciuridae > Geosciurus > Geosciurus inauris. The sequence continues at coordinate 9,410 of PVHX01007240.1, read as the reverse complement.
AGTCAGTGAAGTGAAGGAAACTTGTTGAAATCATTTACTAAACTGCTTTTACACATCATTTGTTTTGAAATTTAAGGACTCTGAGAAAAACTTGTTGGGTTTCAATAATCCACAAAATTGTGTATTTTCCTTGATGTTGCCAAAATAGGTACACTGAACTAAACATCACAGAAAGAGAAGTGAAAGTATTGCTGATTTTTTCATGGAAAGGCAGGTGTTCTTACTTAAATTGGACATGTTTACAAAGCAGAAAATGGAAAATGGACCTGGCATTCATTTCTCACTGCTGAAATGCTTGGAGTTCAGTGGAATCACGAGGTTTTATAATCTGAAGATGTATGAGCTTAATAACCTCATGGTTTCCAAAGACATTCTCAGATGGCTGAGCACAAGGAGCACACTTTGTTTGCTTGGATACTTTCGGATGTGTCTGAGTGACCAGGATCAATCTGGTTCGATATCAAGGTTAGCCAACAGGGCAGAAGGTGCAGACTGCTTTACAACCCTGTGGGTCTGGAGACAAATCCCAGAACTAGCTTATCATGTGTGTCTCTGTGCCCAAATGCTAGGCAAGGTTTTATTACATCTTGCTATGTAGAAGTAAGTTCTTATTCAAGGCTGCTAGAATTAAAATATAGAACTGCTTTCAGGTGTGAAAACCTGGAACCTGAGTACAATGCTCTGTGCTTGACATTCTCTACTACAGACTGTACTAATCTATTAAATGCAGCAGTCTCTTTGGCTTGAATATAGTTTATCTGTGATTTTATTTCATCAAATGACTTAATATGTAATTATCATTTTTAGCAAACATCAATTCAAATAAAGTATATGTCTATTTAGATGGGGAAAGGTTGATCAATTGGTAATAAGTTATAGTTCAATAAGAATAAGTTCTAGTGTGCAGTAAGGTCACTATTGATAACAACAATGTACTATATATTTTAAAAAGCTAGAAGAAAAGATTTTTGAATGTTTTCACCATGAAAGAGAAAAATAATGTTGGAGAAGATGGATATGTTTAACCTGATATAAATATTATACCATATATACATGTAACAAAACACCATACAGTACTCCATTAATATGTACAATTTCTGTTTTTATGTACGAGTTCAAACATATATGTAGTTAATTAAAAATAAATAAGATAGGAAGAAAACATTTTACTTTTCTTAGTTAACAGTCCCTACTTTATCAAATACATGTGTTCCAAATATGGAGACTTCAGATTATGAAGCAGCCCATCAAATGAACAATCCAGATGTGCTCATGCTAAAAGTTTACATCTGACTACATTTTAAACAATGGAATGCAATCACTGGAGTTTAGAAACATGTTTTAAAAAAGAAATCGAAAGAAAAGAGAAAATGTTTCATTTTATGTTCTTAATCTCCAAATATATTGAGATTTTATGAGAAAAGAGAAAGAGGATCAAAAGAGAAATGAGACAGAAAAGAATATAAAGAAGTAAGAATGTTCAAATATAAGCCTAAAATAGCAAGTTAGCATTCAGCAGTGTAGTGATACTTGATAACAGCCCCTAAAAGGATATTTCAATTAGCAACACATCTCCATGCTGTCGGAGTTCCCAAATCTAGATTTAAAGACTAATATATCATTCTTCTGGGTTAAAAATAACCAAAACTGGTAGAGCAATTTAAAACAAGTAGATAGAAATAGAATTGGGAAGACAAAAGAAACTGGAGTTGGTTTCTAACTCAATACAAATTTGCTATATGTCCTTGAGTCAAAAGCAGTGGGTCCATTTTGATTCAATTTCCAAAGGGAGATGACTCTTGGTCCCTTTACAGGAATAGTATGAAGATAAATGAGACAATATACAGTAAGTACAAAGAATGTAAAAGTAGATCGATATGACAGGCTAGTTACAATGTTAATGCTATTAGAAAATACTAACTTGGCTTTTATTTTCCATTACTACTAAATAAGGAGTGTAGATATGTTCTATAACACAGCATGATGTCTACTGAAAAGATAAATATCATATAAAAGTTTTTCTCCCCCAAAGCAAAATTATCTTGTAGCGTATATACATTAAATACTTATTAAAAGCCATAGATTAGTTCTAGTAGTTAGGATTCCAGCAAGTATGTCTACAATCTTCCTAGGCAAACCAAGGGAAGAAAATACAAGGTTGCTTGTGTGCATTAAAAGGATTTACTGAGCTATTACAAGTTAGTATTGTATCAAAGTCTTGATAAAACCCCTTTAAAATAGTAAGAATTTTTAAAAGGCAGCTATAGAAACTAATGAGTGCTTTTTAGTTTTTTTAAAATGAGTTTCAACTACTGGAGAACATTCCAATTCCCAAGACAATAATTTTGTAGAATGTAATTACCTGTAAATCTGTTGAGTTTCAAATACAAATAAACCCAGCACCAAATGGACTGTTAAGCCATATGATAATAGCTTTATCACTTAGGCATTGCAGAATTAATTCCAAGGAGACACTTTTCCAGAATTAGCACCTTCAGGGAAAAAATTCTGAGCTAAGGAATCAGAGGTGTAAGGCTCACTCTCACCTTTATGGCCATGGGACATGACCACCTGGATTCCTGCAGATCCTTAAGGTCAACATGTATGACAGTACTCATCCTCATCCCCAAAGCTACTCCTTTTCTATGTCCTATGCTCGGCCGATGGGGCCGGGACCCACGTCAGAAACCTGGCTTCCTCCCTGTACTTCTCCTTATTCAATCTGTTGCCAACTCCCTCCAAAATAATTTCTGAACTGTTCTTCAATTATATTTCTTTCCCCCGATTTCTACTGCCATGGTTTTAATTTAGGTTCTTGTGATCCCTTATCTAAAATATTACAATCAAGCCTCAAGTGGCCTCCCTGCCACTTTTCTGTACCATTTTCACTTTGTCACAAAAGCTATCCTCCTAATACAGAAACTGGTTAAATTGTTCCTTTGCTCAAACTCCCCAAATGCAAGCATAGCGTACATTCTGATCTGGCTCCTTCTTTTCTTTGCAATAGCATTACTTCTGCCTCACCTTTCATTTATATCCAAAAGTACTGTCATTGACAAAACATGTCATATAGTTGCTACTACATCCCTCATACACTTTCCTAATTATCTTTCAAAACCCAAACCTGAAATGATCCTCAAGGTAAAGTCTCTACCTGCTTTCTTTCAATTGCTACCTTCTCCATGCTACCTCTGGAGTTTGCTCCTTGTTCTATCACTGCACTTACCACACTGTGTTATAATTATGTATATAAACTGCCCCATAATTTATGAGTTCAGAGGAGAAATCTGTTTCTTCTGTATTTTTGTCTCTCATGTCTAGCATAGTGCCTGGAAAAAAAAGTACTCAAAAAATGAATGTTGAATTGAAAATTCTGAGCCACTAAGCAAGGACAGGCCAGCTCTCCCCCTTGAATGTCAAACAAGAAGAAAATCTACCTTTACACCCAAGTAACAGAGGTATATGCATGTACACGTGAATATACATTCACACACACACACACACATACACACACACACAAGAAAAGGGGGGAAACAAAGATTAAGAAAACAATAAAAAGGCTCCACACTGAAAGAAAATGCAAATAGCTACAGAAAGTTTTTCAAATAAAACCTGTGGTCAAAATACCTGTTCCCTAAGATATCCTGCCAAAGCAGCTCACAGGAACACCTTCAGCAGAGAACAGAAAAAGAAAAAAGAAAATAAAGAAAGAAACCAGTAAGGAGATTCCAAACACAGTGTTATGAGCTCTATCATGCCCCTCCTCTAAAATTCATGAGTTGGAGTCTAAGCCCTAGTAACTCAGAATGCCATCATATTTGGAGATAGGGTCTTAAAGACATAATTAAGTTACAAGGAGGTCATTAGTGAAGTCCTTACTAGAATAGGAAGATGCCAGGGAAACTTGTGTTCAGACACCACTTAGTAAAGGGGCAGTGGGAAGGGACTGCCTTACAAGTCCCTTGTAAGCCAAGGGACAAGTCTGGAACAGATCTTTCCCTCTCAGCCCTCAGAGGAAATCAGCCCTCTGGCACCTTGATCTTGAGCTTCCAATCTATAGAACTGTGAGTGTATAAGTATCTGTTGTTTAACTCTAGCAAACTGATGCACATACAAATCCCTCTAAGGAGGGGGTTAGTACAAAAAAGGACTGTCTTCAAGTATCTGAAAGGCTGGCAGATGGAAAAGAAATCACAATCATTCTTTCTAGGATGACTGTATTCCATGTCAGAATAAGGAAGGATTAATACCAGGATTAGTTGCCTTCCAGAATTGATATTCTATGATCATTAAAAAGAGACATTCCTCTTAAAAGGGTGTTAAATTATAGATAGGCCTAAGATTTTCCTTAAAGGGCTCAAAACAATTCCAGAAATGGCCACTATCTACGTGATACTTCATTTAAATATCACAGGATGGCAAAAATGGCTGGACCAAAACTAAAATTCTGATACTTTGATTATCCTTCCTTAACCACCTCCCTGATCTACATTTATTTTCCTCCATTGATTGACATGCAGGTTGAAGAACTTCCTAGGAAAAGAAGTTGCAGCTGTCTACTACACATGGCAGATACAGAAATTTGATATGGTACATGTAAAGAAGGCAACAGAAGAAATACTCTAAGAAAGGAGAGAGAAGCCCCAAGAAAGACATTCAGTTGGGATCAAGAGTGAAAGAAGTATTGGCTCTGGATACTATATGGTAGTTCTTAGGTGAGTACTAAGTACAACCGTGCTCCTCACTGGTCACACATTCACGTCATATCAAGAGCAGAATATGTGTGAGACTGATAAAATTGCCTTCTTAAATTCTGCACAACTTTTTTGAGTAGCACTGGGCCACTCTAAAGCAAGAAGTACGACAAAGGTATAATTTCTCAATCACTACGGGAATGAATAGTATGTACCAGTATCCCCTCTATACTGAGCTATATATACAGGTGAGGCACAGAGCAGCATAATGGCATACTGGAGGGGAAACATAGCAGATCAAAAGTGAAAAGCACAGCAGTGGAGGCAAAGGCCAAGCTGCAAAGTGTGGACAACATCCAGGCTGAGCAACAGTATGAGTTCAACATTCTCTGGTGGTTCAGAGCACTGCAAGTGGCAGGGTGAGATAAGCTTGGATCATTAGGTTTGGTCCAAGCATAGAGTGAGTGGTGCTGCAGCAAATGCTGGCCCAGGTAGCACATTAAGATTGGCCAAAGCAAAGGGTCAGCAGTATAAATTCAACCTTGGAATAATCTGTTTTAAGAGTATAGGAACCGGATCCTGAGTGCAGAGTTCTACTAAAAGAGATGAGGAGTATCAAAATGTGGTCTGAGTTCCCTCTGTTATACAAGTGAACTGAATAAAGCTCTGGATACAAGTTTTAAACCTAAAGGTGCCATTATTGGTATCTGCAACTGGTAAAATTGGCAAACATTTACTAGGCAGAAGCTCTACATTACACATATGTCCTTTAAAGGACATTTCAAAGAATATAGTTATAAAGGGACCCTCATGGCATGCTGTAAAATGTGGGCACACTGCCAAATGGAACATGACAGAGAAGAGTGGGTCTGAAGACATTCAAGGGCAGGCAGAGTGTTTCCATTAATCACCACTGATGAGCTCTCCAGAAGGGTCTGACCCCTAAACCCAGATTCCCAGAGGAAAGCTATGTTGTAGGAAGGCCTTCTAAAGCTTGCTGCATTCTACAGCCATTTGGAGAAGAACATGAAGCATAGGAGCATAGAAATTCAGACTTCCAGGTGGCTAGCATGGTTCAGAGAATCCAGACCCAGCTGGCAAAAATGGCAGAGGAATACGAGTGAGGTGACTGAGACCCTAGTTCTGTCACTGCCAGAAACTAGCTGGCTGGCCTTACTTCCTACTTCTCTATATCTCAGTTTCTTCTATCATACAGCAGTACTGTCATCTAACTTACTTGCAGTAGGAAGTCTCCCTTGTTTATGGGAATTATTTGTATGTGCATGCTGATCAAACCCATGGCCTTGCAAATGCTAGGCAAGTGTTTTACCACTGAGCTACAACCCCAGAACTTTTGGGAAATCTAGTGAGTGATTATTATATTTCAAGTTCTATGTTCAGTGAATGTTTATTATATTCTGTCATCCTGTTAGGAAAGCTTATAATCTATTATTCTCATGGATAAGCTCATGAAAGAAAATTATAATACAATAAATTAATTTCAATATCAGAAATACAAAAATTGACATTAAAAGGTGTACAATAGAAATATTTACTAAAAGTAAACTAATAACCTGATAATAAAGGAATAATTGAATAAATCACAGAACATTCATATCATAGAATATTAAGTAGCCATTAAATGGAAGCTTTTATGAAGATGTTTTTAACTATATGAAAACTTTTAATGATTTTGATGAAAAGATATTTGGAATAAGATAAACTCTGCTAAGAGTAATCTTGTAAGATTCCATCTTTGAGCTCTGATGAATTATTGCATTAATTAGACCTTCTACTATGAACAGTTAGGAAACTGAATAAAACATGTAAGATTTATTTTCAGGTGTGAGACTATAGGCAGCACAGCAAACAAGGTAAGAAATTCAACAGGCACAGTACTGATAGGATATAAAGAAATATAAATCTCTACTCACAGGTAGACAAATTTACAAAGAATCTATTTAAAAAGTCACTAAAACTATTAAAGATATGATCAGAGTCACAAAATACATTCAGAATATGTCCTTTAAAGCACATTTCAAAGAATATAGTTATAAAGGGACCCTCATGGAATGCTGGGTAAACATAAAAAAATGGACTAGGAAAATTTAACTACAGCTATAACTTGCAGGACCACTCAAACATACATGATTTAGGATTTATTTAATAAAACCTATTCGATGCAAACTAAAAAAATATTACTGGAAGAAATTAAAGAAGATCTCAACATACAGGAAAATATACTATGTTCATAGATAGGAGCAGATATTATTAAGATTTAGGTTCTCCCAATATTGACCTATAGATTTAACACAATTCTAACTGAAATTCCAGCAGTATATATTAAATTAAAATGATCTAGAAGAGCCAAATTAACTTTGAAGATGAGAAACACTGATAGAAAGCTTACATAACCTGACTTTAAGACTTATAAAAAACAGAAATAATCAGGAAAGTTTAGTATTGGCATAAGAAGAGTATCTAGATTAATGCAACAAAATATAGAGTCCAGAAACAGATCAACACATAGATGGCCAATTGATATTTTTGTAACAGTGCCAAGAAAATTTAATGGGGTAGCCCTTTCAAAAAGTGGTGCTAGAATATATAGCAGTATAAAAAAAATGAGCAGTATAAAAAAAATGAACTTTGACCACATCTCATATCATGTTAATTAATTCTATATCTAAATCTAGGAGCAATGTTCTAAAACTCCAAAAAGAAAAAGTTGGAGATAATCTTTGCAACAATGTTGTAGTCAAAGATATCTTCATGAAGATACAAACTCCACTAACCATAAAAGAAAAAAATAATAAATTGGATGTCATCAAAGTCCAAAATGTCTGCTCTACAAAAGACACCATTAAGAAAATGAATGTGCAGCCAGGCATAGTGGCATACGTCTGTAATCCCTGTGACTTGAGAGACTGAGGTAGGAGGCTCCCAAGTTCAAAGCCAGCCTCAGCAATTTAGTAGATCCTAAGCAACTCTGTGAGATCCTGCCTCAAAATAAAAGATAAGAAGAGCTGGGGATGTGGCTTAGTAGGAAATTGCCCTTGGGTGCAATTCCTGGTACTGAAAAACATGTGCAAAAGATCTGCACAAATGTAAAGTCTCTTGGAAGATGGTGGAGTAGAGAGTGTTGCTTTCCAAGATGCTCTGCAGAATGAGACCAAGAATGCAGATAAACAGCTTCTCAGGGAGGAGGGTGAAAGGTATTTTACTGGGATTTAATACTGGCCTCTCAGAACAGCTTGCGGACTTAGAAGGCTGGATACAATAAAATAAAGAAGAAAGCCCACCACTGGTGCTGGCAACTGCCAGAGCTGATCCACCAGGTAAAGCAGGGAGGAGGACTAAGGAGCCTGCACTTCAGATGGCACTATGGCATGTCTTGTTACAGAGAAATCAGAGATTGAGGATACTGCTAGACTGATCCAGAAGGTGTGCTACACTATATTCTCATGCAGGAAAGAGAGATGCCACATGTGCCCCAGTTGTCCATAGAGAGCTGAGGCAGGACAATCTTGCCCCAACACTATGGGGACCAGCAGCTGTGGGAGCAAGTCCAGGAACTCAGATTTAGGAAATCCTAATGGGGTTCAAAAAAACAGACTTGGAAAACACCTGGCTCACAATTCAAGAGTGTGCCTAGGAGACCAAGAGAATATCAAGTGTGGAGAGTGTTTTCCCTGGGGAAATGCAGGTTGTAGAGCTGAGAGATCCTGGGTCCCCCCATCCTTTGAGTTTGGCAGCTTGCAGGACCAATTGGGGCTGGCCAGGAACATGATCTGGTGGTCTGGAGAGACTGTGCACTTAGGGACAAAGCCCAGGAGGCCAAGAAGGGCAGAATCTGCAAGTGGTAAAGGGGGTGAAGAATTGGCTCTACCATTGCATGAGCCAAACCCAGGGGAGACTCCTGGGGCGTAGCTCCCAGCATGGATCAGCAACTGCCAGGCTCTAGAGGTGTGCTGATATAAAATCTTCAGACCAACTACTCCTTAACAAAGCACCTGGAGCCTACCTAGACCTAAACCCCACCTTTAGGAACTCTGCCTATGGGAACTCCTCTCATAGAACTCTACAGTTAATCCACCTTGGGTGGAGCAGACAACACTCTCCAACCAGCTCTACCTCATACTGCCAAGAAGGGAAGCCAAGCCAACAGTTTTTGAACTACAGATAGCAACCTGAGTAGCAACACAGAAAGAGGAAGGATTTGACAGCCTGCATCCACTACTCTTACATGCAATACATACCTCAAGAAGAAACATAAAGAAAGATATTTATGAACAGACATGAACATGTATTCTTGCTGACAATTTTTGACCATCACAAAGGAAACAATTCCTCAAGAAAGTTTTTTTCTACTTCTCTCTCTCTCTCATTTTTGAATGTGTGCTGGAAGGTTCATGGACATGTATACATATACACATTTGTCTCTTTCTCATTTCAAGCATTTTGGAAGGTAGTTATTTTTCATGACTCTGTCATTTGAGGTCTAGAGATTTTGGTTTTTTTTATTTTTTATTTTTCTCAAAAGTTGAATTTTAATACATAACAGAAAAAAACAAATTTTCAGAAGCTGTACACACTATTCACTGAAAACATTGTTGAGGCAAATAGAAAAAAAATTGTTACAATCATAATTTTTCTAACTTTGCACAAAATTATAAGCAGATTACATTCTTCATATTAAACATCTTTATATGCACT